>JABBWI010000107.1:0-256610 GCA_016647755.1 Suillus subluteus | reverse complement strand
ATACAGTAGCATGTAAGTTAAAGTAGTCAATACATTAATGAGGTCATAAATTGGAATGAATTCTATTCTATCACTACTCGAGGTACAATTGGGTTCGGAAAGGGAATTTTTGTCAAAAGGACGTCCCGATATACAGAATGACTACGAGTTCAAACCCAGCCGGCCGCCGCCGGCCGTGGCGCTGAGATGAATTCGGGCTGAGATTGAATCTCATAGTCATTCTGTATATCAACTCGCGTCCTTCAAACACTTGACTTCTTTCCGACCTTGTTTACTTTAGCATGAAGGTGGGCTACTTGACTTGACTTTGCGCCTGAGTTCTGTTCTATTTACTTGTTCGAAGGTGAACTGCTTGACTTCGCCTTAAGTGCAATATTAAATTTAGAATATTTGCATTGGAATAATATTGATAATTTGAGCTGAGCGCTGCGCTGCGCAGAATGCGCCTCATAATGAGACAAGATTCTACAAATGGTGCAGTGCCCGGCGATAATTACTGATGCGAACTGATTCGTTCCATGAATCACACTGTGCGTACATTGTTTCATCGCAATACTATGAATCTGTCTAATTTCCAAGAAGAATCACGGCGTGCATGTCCTCATCATGCAACTTCTCAATGCCCAATATGATGGGCTTCACTCGTCCGGTATGTTTCCTATTTTCTACTGAGCTGAGCGCCCTCTCAAGTCCTTCGCTCCTCTTCTGATCCTCAATGTATTTCTCTACTAAGAGACGAACATCATCTGTCAGGTGCTGCGGTCGATCCCAAAACTTCCAATATTCTTGCCAGGCATTTCCCAGCGGCGCCAATGAGATACGTGATGTACCTTGGGTTCCAAGGACCTGCAACCTAGTGGGTCAGTTTGTCTTATGATTGTATGGCAATGCTGCTAACATATGCTATTAGCGCCATTGCGATAGCTAACTGGGCTATTCCCCGCACAAAGTTCTTCAGCGCGGATTCCAGAGGACGGTCATTTGTCGATTTTGCTACACTGTCCTGTTTGCGACACCAGATGGAGATGGTCGGTTCTGTGTCGTTCATAGACGTTGCCCCGAAGATTAGGCTGTGGTGTGTGCCGTCATATGTCTTGCAGTCTGTCAGTCAGATCAATTTATTTAGTTCATGTAAATAGCGTACCGTCACAGTTTGTACTCGGCCCTTGTCGGCATGTTGCAAGACTTGTTTCAGTGTTCCTTCGTTTTTGTCAAAAACATAAATAACTCCTGTGTCGCTACCCCCAACTACGAGGGTAGCCTTCCCCCCAAAAACAACTTGCTTTGGGAATGTCTTGACCGGATTGGTGTTATAGGTACGGATACACACTGCATCGTCTAGGCGATGTAAGCTGAATCCATTCATGACATTGTCCATCAGGAACAGTGTTTGAGCTGCGTCCACTGAAGCATGCCCGCTATATTGATATGGTAAGTGATAGTTGACTACTGATATAAATATCATTCACATCAATGGCCCAGCGTTGTTTGTGGCGATGACAACGCCATCTGTGCCCCTGAGTGTATGTCTAGAATGGGATATTAGATTTATGGTGATCGGGTAGGTATGAACACCTACATCTCACCATCATACATGCCGAAGACTAATATGTTTCTACTTGCAGTACGGTTGAAATTTACGGTGCGTGGGATGGTAGTAGCGAGCTCAACGCTGAAAATGGGTGTCAACGGTCCTTTGAAGTCAAACGCCCATACTTGAACACGCCTGTCGCGCGTCCCACTCGCAATTCGAGTGTCGTCTCCAGTATGGTCATATGTGAGACACATGATCTCCTTACCCGTTCCGATCCTTCTGGACACTTTTGCGTCAAAGTCCTGCAAACCTTCCCCCTGTTGTTGCCAAATCCCTATAAAACCAAGTCCGGTGCCATAACATAACGTTTCGCGCGTTGCCTCATGGCGGGTAATCCAACATGCGCAAGTCACCGGGTCGGCTGGATTTCGAACGGCTGGGGTTTGAGGTGGAGTTGGGAGCTGAACTCGTCTTTTGAGGTCCCAGATCCTCATTCCGTCACAGCCTGGTACTTGGTGAGTTAAGTTATATTTTATCGTGCATATCGAACTCGCCCCCGCTTGCTAACATATTGCCATTACGAGAGGCCGTCAAGCAATTGATGGCATTCTTATGCCCGATAAGGCGTCCATCGAGGCGATAATCGTTGGAATGATTGGTGGGGAGAAAAAACATTCGGGACGTCGTTGTAAGTCCATCGATGTCTTGAAGGGCTTTAATACTGACACAATAGGCTCCATATCAACTGGACGACAATCGATAACGACATCCTGCCTAACAACGTTATCTTGGTGGGCGGGGCGTCCGATCTACACCCGACTAAACCACTCCATATAAAAACGTCTTCTTGGCTCAGGTTGTATCAGGTCAGTCATGCCTTCGTCCTCCGTGTCTGTCGCTCCTTTTTATGAGCCTGAAGGCCCTCCCCAGTCTCTTCCGTTACTGACGTATCATACGGAAATGTTTTGTTCAACGACATCGTTCATTTCGATATCTTGGCAAGAAGAGATGTTATTCTTCCCTCGTAAACTCACGGGGCGCATTCCAACTTCCTCGCGCATGTTCACTACCACGTCTCGCGCGGCTACACCCATCCCTTCTAGCTCACCCGCCCCCAAAGTCACCAAGGCTGTCTCATTTTCTGCGGAGCAGACCAGCCAGCCGTCAACGGGATCTTCCTTATCATCCATAGCTTCCCATGAATTCAGAATCCCAAAACCAGATGGCGAGGCAGGGCGTCCTAGCCGTGGTGGATACAACTTGGAAAAGGCACTCAAGTGGGATGCCAAGCGCTTCAAGGCGTTCAAGGTGAGATCGCACTTAAGCGATGAGATCCTCCTTGAAATTAATGACATTAGGAGTGCGTTCACGCTTCGATCCAGAAACATTGTGACACTAGCAAGAGCAAGACATCCCAAACCCCTGCCGCGCTAACTGCGGTTCAGACAGAGGTACTAATCTAGAATTTCTATATCTATTTAATACTAACTTCTTTTGAGGTGCTCTCTCGCTTTTCGGAACTCAATGACTATGATGACTGTTGGCCAATTGGAGATGTGATCCAGATGCAGCTAAAGAATACGTCTGCAAGGCAGCGACAAAAGGATACGAAATAGCAGTATACAAGTACGTATAAATCACGGACGCACAATGTGAACTCCTAATGGAGGTAGTAGTCATAATCGAAGAACGATTTGAATTACTTGATAGCATCTGATGATTTACTAACGCGTAATATGGTTCAAATGTGTTAGATTGCCTTGTTGTTTATTAATAGAGTTGTAACGACAATGACAGGTGTAGTCGCGTTCAGTTACCGCAATGCGGCACTTGATATTAGGTGAGCTGTCTTGAGATAAAATGTGTACCACTGAAGGATTTGAATGCAAGATGATCTCGCCTGATGTCCTATTTCTTTTTGGATGATGCAGACAATGATCCGGTCACCCCAGTTGTAGAATCTTACTCTCTTAACGAGCTTCGTCCAGCAGCGACCATGCATACATACCCACCCCAGCCTGTTGCCTCGGCTAGTTTAGATTCGCGTCCGTCAGTAACCTCATTATCGCATGCTACACCAGTCGGTTGAAGAGTCGCGATGGAATTATTTGAAAATCCCTGGAGCCTGCTCGTAGGAAGAGAGATGACGGATGACCAGCCGGTTGGGTCATCAATACTTCTTTGCTTTTCTGAGCTAATGGATATTCAGCCTAATAAAATATTTCTCAAAGAAGTCGATTCAGTCGTCCAGGCTGCGGGATGATGTGCGTGAGCTGCAGTTCTCCAAGCACGATCTTCTACTCCGAAAGCGGCAAAGCCAGGTACACCCATGAAACATCTCCTGTGTTCATACTTGACTGACTAGTTTTCAGATCAATGCCGACTCGCGAGAATCGGGTTTGCGATCCGTCATCGCACAGTATCAGGGACACCAGAACTCCTTGAGCGTAGCAAAGCCGACGCCGTTGCATTATTGAATGAAAATCATCGCAAGGAACTTGCCGAATTCCAGGTAGGGTTCCGCCCCATGAAGTTAACATTCTGACTTTCTGTGGCAGAACCGAATGACGTTGGGTCTGCATGAAGCACAACAAGAGGCGTGCGTAGAACGAGACACGCTATTAGCTGAGAAAGACGCTTTCTTTCAATACGAGGCTAGGATAGCCAAAGAAAAGTTGTTGGCCGAGAAAGAAGCCGAGTTAGCCCGCTTCTCTTCCGAGTATAGTAGCAAGATCGTTTCATTGGATGTGCGTACCGACATGTTCGTATGGGGAGCTCTCCTGATATGTTTACAGAGCCAAAATGCGACAAGCAAACATCGCAAAAGTCTTCCTCCCCCACCTCATGGCGCCATCTTGTAGGTAAAAGACCTGTCGCCACATGCACGAATATTGTTGGGTTTTCGACAGTAAGTTCATGTCACTGTCGTACATTTCCGTTTATTGTCTAACACTACCCATGCCTCAGATTCTTGACGAAAGCTCATCTTCTGATGAAGACGAGGAACTTCAGACTGGCACCGGGGGTAATGCTGCACCCCCCTTACTTCACTATTAGCCGATGTCCCGATTCAGAATGCCACCGTCGGCATGCTTGTTGAGGCGCTCGCAAAAGTTCTTCAGGTTCAGTCGCAGACAACGCGCCCGGGGCAGCTCGATCGAAACGCAAAACCCATGAGCCCCCTGTCGAGAGTTTCACTGATGCTCAGCGCTGAACTAATAAGGTATGTTATTTCCTGATAGAAGTGACGCTACTAATGACATGTCAGGCCAATGTTCGGGAGCTATTTTACACGACATTCGATTTCGCGAAAGATGACGAATATATGCTTCATGTCACTGCATCGTGTGAAGCCATATCGTCTTTTACGCACGGACTGGGCACGGGTCCCGATCCTCTCGAATTGCACTGGGATATGACGACCACACACAATTCCAAGTGGAATCAAAAAGTAATTGATATTCTCTGCTCCCAGTATACTTCCATGTTTGAGAAGAACCAATTGGCCTCGAGATCCCGTCAGTCCATCATACACGATATCACAAAAAAATTCAATCAATGCCGCAATTCCTGGAGAAAAGCCCAGCCTCGTATGTTTAACAACGGCACTCGTGAGACTATGCAAGAAGTGGAAGATCGACTAGTGGATCAGACCAACGAGCGATTGCGACTCACTAGGGTCCTCACTCGCAGGGCGACGGTCAGTCATCTTTTGTTGTCCCTTAAAGAGTTGAAGAATGTTGAGTTACTTTCCAGAAGTTCGAAACTCGTAAGAAAGTCACGTCGGCCCTGCTAAGTGATAGGATAGCAACTGGAAAGGACGACCAAGCCGTATGGGCGTATCTACACTCTCTTGTGGAGACTCTCGGCAAAGATGGCATGAGCTCTGACGAGAGTGAGCACGAAGATGGCGATGTTCAGGTATTTCGGCTGAAGAAGATGTCGTGGAGAGCAGATGTCAGTCATGAGATGCACATCATTGATCAACAGCGATTGGCAGGTGCTGCGAACTTCACTCCCCGCGGAAGCAAACCCGCAAAGCGTTTTCGCAACGCGAACCGGGAGTCTTCTCGCCAAGCAATCGAAGGCCTGCCAAGGGCGTTATACAATTTATCATGGTTGAATGACCAACCTCCTTCATTCACAGTATCTGACAAGAAGCTCCAGAGGATGGAAATTATCGTTTCCCGTCAATGATCATGAAATCTAGACTTAGTAGCTGCCGTTTGTACAATACTCGCGATATGCCTTAGCCTGGACTTGTGTGGCATGTTGTACCGATGGTGCCCCCTTGTATGTGCCTCCTTGTATCCCTTATACTATGTACTTCCACCCAAATCTCTATGCAATTCGTTTACCTCGATATTGTCTCTAAGGGTATTTTTTGACGCTTGCAATACATAGGCAGCTCGATTCGGCAAGCGGGCGCTGATGCGATCAGCGGAGTTTAATTTTGTAGTCGTTCACTATATTAGGCTGCGTTCTTTATCTGCTACACTTTCTTTCTGATTTGATTGTTCCTTATGGATAGATAGATATTGTCGTGTACCTATTGGATATAGGAAGAGTGCATAACTAAAATGAGAGGTACCTGATTGTGCGCACTTGCTCGGCATCGTAATCTGCGAGGGTGGCCGCAGACCTTCGCTGGTGACTCATTTTTCGATGGTACATGCGATACATTCTCGCAAATTCTAGTACGTTTTATACACAGATATCGATTTCTCAATGTCTCACTATATTGGATATCCTCCTGGCATTCCAGCAAGGGAGCCTAGTGCGTGGTGCGTTAGACCGTCACACTGCATCAAGGTCCATGAACGCACCTTGCCCGCAAATTAACCTCGCGCTTGGAACTGTTTCGAGGGGAAACAAACCGCGCTTCATGCTGTTCCAAATGTGCTGTGCTACAGGTGGGATGAAATTGTCGTCGGTGCGAAGTTTCTAATGGACATGATCAATAGAAAATTACTGTGAAGCGAATTCACAGTCGTACTTCTTGACCGTTGTCGTTTGTTCTGGGGTTCTCTGCACACTTGGAGTAATGCCTGAGCATAATGTCGTCCACTTCCATACCCGACAATACACTCTCGAGTGCTTCATAGATGCGCTCGCGTAATAGGTCAGTAGTTGGATGCCCCCTTTCACAACGACGACGGAGGTACTTGTTTATTGATTTCTGTAGGCCGCGAACAAGTTCTCTTTTCTCCGAAGACAGGTGCCCTACAGCCTGACCGTCGTTGATGTCATTGCCAATGTTGGCCTTCGAGACCGGCACCTGAAATGCCTTGAACACGGTAAGTCCAGGAGCCTGTCGGCGGGACTATGTTGCTAACCTCATTGCACGTTACATCAGGACTTTGGATTGAAACATCTTGCGCACTTCCCAAGGTTCCTCCGGGTGATTCGGGTTCGTCAATCGACATGGCGGATCCCATCCACACGAGCTGTGTGTTTAGCTGGGAGGGATCAGTTAAGTGGTTACTTCATTACGAACACGCCATCTTCATTTACCGTCTCCTGTCCCAGATGAACATCGTACTCGTTGAAACACATGGCAAACCTCCTCATCAGAGGTGCTGTGATTGTTTCCAGATGTCCATTACTCGACGCCTTAATGTATGGGGAGGGCCGAACATATGGATTGAAGCGTTTGCCACGGACTGTGGTGGCTTTACTGCCAGGCGATGTTAGCGTAGACGGCATAAGTGATTTATGCAATTGAGAAGCCATGCAACTTTTAAATAAAGCCCTACGGTTTGCATTCAGGCAGTCTAGAACTTTTTTGTTTTTTTTTTGAATCGAATTTATTGTCCTTCCAGGTCGAAGACCCTATGTCGGACATAACCCTTTTCGCGGGGGGCTTACTCCCACTTATCTATTATAGGTATGTATGTATTCTAGCGGATGTTTGAGTAGATATACACGTCAGCGAAGTCTTCCTATATTGACTGGTCGTCCTGTGACAGTCTTTCCCTCTGGTTCCGGAGTGTTGGTAGTCTAGAACTTTATCTCGTAGCTCTTCAATTGTATTCCCTTAGTGATGAAATGTTTCTGGTTTATCCCCTCTGCAGGTGAGAAGCTCTGGTTTATCCCCTCTGTAATTAAGTGATTTTTCTGCTGGTTTATCCCTCTGCAGGTGACTTAATGAATTTTAAAACTTACGGACCATAACACGATACGTTCGCTTCGTGGAACAATAACTTCGAGCAACTTAAAGCATGGTTGTCTTCAATCCCTCTAGCTTATTTTGCGATGGGGAACTCAATAAGTCACATCTCTGGTCGGAAATCCGTTCTTAGTGAGGTCCGCTCCATATATTCATTCCCTCCGTTTGGTGACTTACATATTTCTTAGACACAGTCCGGGGCCTCCTTGTCAACTACCACCTCCTCTGGCACGGTGAGACCTTCATATGTACATAGGCACCTGCTAACTGCTGTTTTGTAGGACATCAGAGCGAAGGCACCTCTGAAGCGTAAATTTGAATTCGATGACGACTCGGTATCCCCGCGAAAGCGACGCCTCCTGGAATCTTATTCCACGGGCGACATAAGCCTGGTTGTTACTATGGTACATCCCGATTTCTAACATATGTATCGTGTTGACAAAGTTATAGCCCAGAACGATGAATCGTCGCAATACTGACTTTACAAGTCCCTCAGCCAAACGCTTGTACAGGGAGGCGGTACGGCAAGACCTCATATATATATGGCTCTGCTGATCTCGACCCTAGTCTGATATTTTCTTGAAGCGTAAAGCGGATGCTGTACTAGATCCCTTTTCAGTCAAACGCGTCAAACTCTATGAGCCTTGTAGCACCCCGGCATTCATGTGGTCCCTACCCGCGGAAATTCTCATTACTATCATCGCTCATCTAGGAGCGCAAGATCTGCGCTGTGTTACCCAAGTATGTTCTCTGTTTAGAGAAATCGGCGGTCCCCTCTTCTTCGTCAACCGGGCTTCCCAACTTCACCGCAGGACATGTTTCACATTCGTGTAGACTCGTACAATTTTGACGTTTTGCTTACTTGGATACGTATGGATACCTTTCGTCCTCCGCGTATGATGTTGTGTTGGTTGGATCCTGATGTACGGTCCATGCAGCTCTCTGCATTTTCGCACTTTCTCCAGTCTGTCCCCACAAATCGATACGATACATAACGCTTTTCTGGAATTTCAATATTCTTACTTGTTCAGCTCTCCCTCAGATCGTTTCGGTCCTCGAGACTATCCGTGCCTCCGGCTGCGAAGAGCTGACGTGCATGGGATTCTGCGGTCGCAGTGGCCCATCGTCCGTCACTGGACTCACCCGAATTCAGGGACATGCGAGCGGAAACCACCTCAAAACCTTTGATGCATCATCACAGGCGTTATTTTCCCCCAAGCTCCTTCCTTTCACAATCCAGACCATCCGCTTTTCCCGTTTGGAAAAGCTCCGACTCAGTTCCATCAAACTCAGTCCTTCGCACTGGGACAGACTCCTGCGGCACTTGGCCATCCCAACTCTCGTCGAACTCCGAGTCGATGCTGATTGCGCGCCGTCCACGCTCATTCGCTTCCTGGCCCGTCACCCTGGCGTTAATGACCTTGGTGTCATTCCGCGACCTGGTCGTCTCTGGAGGACCCATCGAGTCACCACTCCTTTGGCGTTATCGATATCTATGCTAGATGGGCCTTTGTCACATGTCCTCCCAGTCCTCCGGAGTCACCTTAAATCACCCACCCTCGCCATCCTTGCTCTCTCGTTGCAAGCTCATGACGCTTCACCCGACTACCTTACCACCATCTTACAATGTGTCGGCAATTGCAGCAGCGTTGGATATCTCGATCTTTCCCTGCCTCCTCAGAGCCATTCTCATTTGGCAATGATTTACCCAGGTACCCAGTCAGCAGTTCACGTCAAACACTTGGCAATCCGCTCCCCAGACGCTGCAGGATCGTGCTCTGCTTCTGCGGGAGATGCATTGGTATGTGTTTGTTAAAGCACTATTTCAATATCTCGATACTGATTGTGGCTCCAGGCGTTATCTGCTTCGTGGATTGCGGCTTTTCCTCTAGTCAAACGTGTCAGTATGCAAGGCTGCTCCAACCTCACTACTGGGGATCTTGTCCACATTATGCGCAAAATTGCTGCTGCTGATGTCGAACTGTCTGTGAAACTGCATCCCGAAGATTCCATCTAATTCATTATTTGTTACGCGCCCGCCTGACTTGTCTATGCAAATATCCGAAGGTTATATTTGCATGGTGTACGATAGTTACTTACAAAGATGTGTACCTCTGTACCTCTGTACTTACGATGTGTACATATACCCTACATTCCAATTGACCGCACCAGCCGGCAATGCCCGCCGAAAATTCACAGTGGGCGCTTGGTGCCAAATTCAGGCGGAGCTTGATTATGTAGTCATTCACTATATCACGCACGTTCTTTTGCTACTTAACTTCTTTTCCTTCTCCTATCCTTATAGTTGCAGAATTGATAAGTGGGCGCTGAGTGCCGGATCCTGGTTCGGATCCCAGAATGTCGAGTCGGTGATGCCACCAATGTGCACCTCGGATGGAACCTCAATCCTCTCTTTTAAGTTCTCAAAGAGATTCTGAGAAAGTTCATTCGACTATACATCGAAAGTTTTATACTGCCTAAACGTGACAGTTACATGTTCGTTGCGTGCGCTCAGCGCGCATCCCATCATGATCATGGTAAGCACGTTCATTGGTGCTAATATTAGAGTCCGGCTCATCGGCATTTGCCTATAGACTCGGTGCCTTGATGTCGGGAACATCCGACCGAAGTTTGAGTCATTCACTATATAAGATCTGATGACTAGCTTTTGTTTCTCTCTTTTCTTTCCTCTGCATCGGATATACGGGATATACGGACCGCTTTTTACTATACCTGTTACCTCATATTGATATCACTGTATATAGTTATGATATCTACCAATACCATGCTCCTTGCGCCGGACATCATAGAGGTGCCTGCTGACGGGACAGACACCCCTGCTGCCCAACCGATGGGGCCTCCGCCTCCGCCTGTGGCACCTCCCTCTATCGTCGACACTCCCATTAAATTGGGTAGTTCCACGATGTTGCCTTACACAACTCATACACGATACCGTGTCGACACTCTCAACGCCATGGGCTACGAGATGAAAGATTATGTCGTCGGTCCAATGCCAGCCGAGGAATTTCTCCAGGAGTTCCTACCGACTTCCCAGATACCCCATTATGACGCTTCGAGCTTCACTTCGGCCTTCACTGCTGGCACATTCAGCAGCACAGTATCTGCTATTGATGAGCAGCGTGCTTATAAACCATTTGTGAGTGTCCCCGCATCTGTGACATAGAGATTTTTGTTAACGATCCAACTACAGATCGACACCATGAAATCTTTCGCTCCTCAATTATCGTTTATCGACTCTCACAACCATGCAGATACGGCGAATTGTTCGTCATTCACGTTCAGCGTCAAGCCCGATGTCTGCGTATATGGTGATACAACGTCACGCGGCACCGATATTTCCACGGCAGAAATAATCATCGAATTCAAATGGGGTTACTGCCACGACGCATTCCGTGAAGTTGGCGATAGCATCATATCTCCCACCGATAACGGCATGGACACGTTGGGACAAATTACGAGCTATGCTGCAGCTCAACTTGGCGCCCAATACCGTTCCCATGCATTCTCTGTCCTGATTGTGCGTGATCGCGCTCGCATCATCCGATGGGATCGGGAGGGTGCTATCGTTACAAGCGTTATCAATTACAACACCGAGCCACATCTAGCCGACTTCTTCCACCGCTACGCGCGAGCATCGCCTGAACTGCGTGGCATCGATACTTCCATATCTCCCGCTAGCTTCAAGGAGGCTGCCCTCGCAAGGTCGCAGTTAAACCTTCCAGATACCAAGCGCATGTTCAAAGTTTCTATCCCCGCTGTTGATGGCCCTGGTATGTTGACACTGATCATTCCCCAACCTGTTGCACATGGTGTTCCGCCCGTTGGCCGTGGGACGCGGACGTGTCCTGCATTTGATCTTCTCAATAAGAAGGTCGTAATGTTCAAGGACTCTTGGCGGGTATCGTTACCAGACATCCTCCCGGAAGGCGAGACTTATAAGTTATTAAAGTCACACAAAGTTCGCAATATCGCAACATGCATTGCATGTCATGACGTACCTCGCTCTATTCCTCAGCAATTCACTCAGACTATCAAGTTTTCAAGCGCTGCATGGGCGCGTTCCAACATGGCTATCACTCCGCACGTTCTTCATCGGCTGGCTCTCGACATTGTGGGTCAGAAGTTGACTCTCTTTGAGAGTTCTCGTCAACTTGTCCAGTCCATTCGTGACGCGCTGATTGGTACGTATTTTGGAACCTCCAAGCAATACATTTTCATCTTATTTATATAATACGCAGCTCACAAGGACGCATATGAACTTGCAAAGGTGTTACATCGAGACCTCAGTGTTGGAAACGTCGTGATACACAAGGGCATCGGCATCCTCATCGACTGGGACCTAGCAAAGTTAATCTCCATTCAAGGTCCTCGACAAAAGAACCGCACGGTGTGTTCATCGCATCCATAAGCTTTAGATTTTGTAATAACTTTTCTGCCATCAAGGG
Organism: Suillus subluteus; assembly: GCA_016647755.1. Taxonomy (NCBI): domain Eukaryota; kingdom Fungi; phylum Basidiomycota; class Agaricomycetes; order Boletales; family Suillaceae; genus Suillus; species Suillus subluteus. The sequence goes on along the minus strand of JABBWI010000107.1, from coordinate 244,441 downwards.
AACCTGGCAATTTATGTCTGCCTACCTCGTCTCACATTCACATGCTATTCATCGTGTTGAGGACGACCTTGAATCCAGCCTTTACGTCCTTCTGTGGACGGCTTTAAAGTACACCGTCACTTACATGGATATCGTCGACCGGACAGTACTCTTGACGCAGGTCTTCGACGGAGGATCCTCGAAAGAGGGTTGGCTCCTGACGAGAACCAACCTTCCGCATGATGTGTTTGTCGGTCGCAAATCACTCGACAACCTGGTCGTTGAACTTTGCGTGTTCTTCTCGCATCGGTACACTAAGATCCCAGACGAAGAGAAGGCCGCACTTGCAAACCTCCGGTCCGTGTTACAGACACAGACAGTGGAACGGCCACTGTACTCGGCTGTACAGAAGTTCATAGCGGAGTCTCTTGCCTACAAGCAAGAGATGGGGATGAAGATCCTGCACTTACACGACTCTGTTTTAGACATTTACGACAAGCACCTTCAAGTACCTGGCTGGCCTCAAGACCCTGCCGTGGAACAAGCGGCACTTTTGTGCAAGCCGGGAGGTCGCATGGTCACGAAGTCGATGCTGTGTTCGCGGGTAGAAGTTACCCCAACTGGCAAGAGACGTAGGCTAGATGACATTGTTTCAGAAGATGACAGCGGAGCACCCGATGACGATGAGACCCTCTCGGTGACTGGCCTGGATGACCTCGCGTCCCTGAGTTAATCTTTGATATCTGCATGTGCTGGACACCCTTCTCGATTTCGCATTTGCATTTTGCACATATTTTACGCATGTAGTATACTACACTATGTTCGATTGGTGTTCAGGAATTTTGCATTTGCATCTGTCAATAAGCTTGTCAAGCTTGTCATCAGTAACTCGCTTATTTCGAAACGATAATTTTTGGGTCGACTGTCTTTGGATCAGTCGAATCCTCAGCAGTCAGAAGGGGACGTCAATGTACTTTTAATGAACATTGAAGGATCGTTTGACGCTGGACTTGGCTTCTGTGTGTTCTCGGCTGCGATGACTCTGGATCGTGCTGGAGTTGAATTATTATTTTCCTCAGATACTACGGACACACAGACCACAGACGAGGACAGATGAGTCTGCGTACTCTATGACGAAAATACAAATCGATTATATATTATTCAGACTTGGAAAGTTGACTATTTCAGGAGTGGGCGCTGAGTCTGAAATTGCGGCGGAGCTTGATTATGTAGTCATTCACTACATTAGGCGTACCTTCCAGTTAATTTGTCTCTCTTCTGACCATCACGTACTTGTTTGAACACGCTGCCAACGTTGTATTTCAATTACTGTTGTATTTCATTAGTCGGTAGTTTGTACAAGACTTAATAAAATGACTACGTAGTTGGCACAGGGTGCCCAACCACGAAACCCGAAAACTATCGAAGTGAAACCCGAGGTAGTACGCTCGGGCCCAAGGCTTCGCTGTCCGCTGTAATCGAATAATCGTAAGTACGTCCTTGATCAAACAAAGATTGTAATTTATACCCGTGCAGCAACGTTTCAGACTGGACTATTTGCAGACTTCGTCCGGCGCAGAGCACCTTCGTAAGTGTCCAGTGAGTACCTTGAATTCTCAAGGCTAACTACTTTGGTCAGTCCATATTAACGAAGGCAGATAACACAAGTAAGCGCCCAGCTAGCGGGCGCTGTGCGGCATTGACTGAAATGGACGTCTCCTACAAGAGTCTCCAGGGCGAACATTGTACTTTGGCGGTGCCTTTAATTCTATAATTCTCACTCTTTTTCCCGGTACATAAGCGTCCGTCAACACGTCGTATTCCCATCTTATCAACAGGTGAGATCAGCAGTAGCGTCAGACTTGATCATCATTATCTAAAGTTTATCTAGATGCCTAGCCGGACTTTTCTTTGCAAATGCGCACGATGTTGCGATGTTGGAGTGGACGGTGTGCCTAGAAATTTTGGTGGCAAAGACTTGCCCATTGCCATAAAACACGTACATTTGTCGCATGCTGTCGACATTGCGACCTCATCTGAACGTGAAAGTTCCATACTTCATCTCGCTCGTCAAGCCCTTGTCCAGCCCAGCACAGATCGCGAGGCACCGTTCCCTCAATCTTTCCAACGAGAGCGCCCGATACATCAGTCCTACATGTCGACGCCGGTGGACGATCTCGCCGCTGAACTATTTGCCATCACCCTAACCGATAACGAAGTTGATTCAGATAGTCACCACAAGTTGTGGGCTTCGCGTTCGGAAGTCCAACGAGACAAGGGAAAGGCCTACCTGGATGCTGAACTCACTGTCAACGATACGTGAGTCTGATACATATATCACACGCTTCATATGTGCTAACTGTTCGTTTTAAAGACACATCACCCGCGCCCTACAGGCTGCTGAGATGCAGCGTTGGTCAAAGGCTGAAGTAACTTTGAACGTAATGGAGTCACGGATGGAAGGGGCTCGCATTCAACTTTCCCGTGCAACGTCTCGTGATGTTTTGCGGTCCATTCGTGATGAGCTGGCTGCGATAATCAAGACCCTCGCGAAAGTGAAGCACAAGGTCTCCTCCATCGTCTCTCGCAGGACTCGGCTAGAGGCGTCGTGTGACGAAATGCAACAACTCCTTTTCAGCAAGGAGGATGGGCTTCCTGTGTCGTCTGAGCCAGTCGAATTTGATTCTTGTGAGTTTTTTTTATCCTTACATTCTGTCCTTCCCACTAACATAAAGGCAAGCGCATCATTATGATTTGCCCATTGACTACTCCGACGAGATTGCCCAGATATCCCTTTTTCTAGGAGCTGTTTCCGTTGTCATTTTTGGCATCGGTCGCAGACACGGGGAGTTTCTGATGGGCGTCCTTTCCCTCATCTTGAGTCTTGCCATGGATGCACAAAACCCCCATTCCGAGTCTCGTCGACAAAACACGCTCTCTCAGATCCCCCGAACGATGGAGGCTGCCCTTGCACGCTTCAAGCTTGACGGCCAGACCACTACCTACGCGGTCTGTCCTGCGTGCAATTGCACCTTCAAACCGAAAGCCAATCCCAACACAAGTGATGGGCGTTACCCCCCCAATTGTTCCAACAGACCGAGACCTGAGGATGTTCCTTGTAACGAACCGTTACTGCAACGCTCCCCTGGTGGGCAAGTAGAACCCATAAAAACTTTCGTTTATTACCACTTCCACGACTACCTCGCTGGACTGCTGTCTCGTCCCGACATGGAAGCTATAATGGATAAGCCTTGTGATGATTTGCTATCGTCAATTGGGAGCGTGCCGCCGCGTATCATCAAAGATGTCTGGGACGCCGACTTCTTTCGCAATTTCGAGGGTCCCACGCAATCTTTATTTATCGACAGAGGCAGCGAAGGTCGATTCGCTTTCACGCTCAATGTTGATTTCTTCAATATTGAAGGAAATCTTCAGCGGAATGCATCGACTTCCACAGGAATAATCTCCTGCGCGTGCTTGAACCTCCCCCTCGATATCCGGTATAAGCCAGAAAACATGTACTTGGCCGGAATCATTCCGGGACCTTCGGAACCCTCGGGAGACCAGTTAAATTACTTCCTTGATCCCGTGGTTGACGACTTGGTAGAAAGTTGGGAATGTGGCATACGTTTCTCCCGCACAGCTCTCCAGGCGCATGGTCGGGTGACGCGCAGCGCCATAGCATGCTTAGTGTGCGACCTTCCAGCGGCGAGAAAGGCTGCCCAGCTAGCTGGTCCAACCAGTCACTTTTATTGTACTGCATGTCATTGCATGCACAGATCGACTTGTGGTAGAACGGATATTCATTCTGCAGATTGGGGACTTCGGGACAAGAACGAAATGCGCCGCCTTGCTGAGCTGTGGAAGAACGCTGGCACTTCCACTGAACGCAACAAGTTATTTGCATCGCACGGGGTGCGATGGTCAACGCTTTGGAGACTACCGTACTGGGATCCCTCTCGTCAACTCGTTGTTGATACCATGCATTGTCTACTGGAGGGTCTTGCGCACGATCATTTTCGCGAATTTTTGGGTCTTACAGCTGATTCGGCGCAGCGAAAGACTGATGCTCTCCTCGCTTTTCATCATCCTTTTCCCGACGTTGACCTCAACAAACCTGAGTCTTTCTGTGAGAAAGACGTCAAGACTGTCAAGTCTATTCACAGCCTCCTTACCGCAGCAGTTCCTGACCTCGAGGGCAATGATACTCAGCTCGTTGAGACTCACATGGCCGAGTTGGAGAGGAAGCTTTCTTCGAAGAAGGTCGCCTGCCTTCAGTTCGTGTCGGTAGAATTGGGCATTGGGCCAAGCGTCACACACCCTGGAAAAAAGGTCTACAAGGCCCACTGGGTTGGATCGCTTATTGGTTGGGTATGTAATTTTCTTAGCGTTCTCGTACACCTTCTCAACCTACTGCTTTAATCGGCTTTGTAGCGTCGAACAAAACCTTTCACTACCGAATCGTCGAAATTACGCATCACTACCCCTGAAGTCATGCAACGCATTATTGATGTCATTCGAACAACAGATACGCCATCCTCGTTAAGATCAGTCCCATCCAACTTTGGAGAAGCGAAAGCTGGAACCCTAAAGGCAGACGAATGGCGCACGTTGACGACTGTGTACTTACCTATAGCGCTGGTTAGTTTATGGGGCGAAGGATCTCAACATCGCACTTCAGAAGTTGCAGCTAATCGTCGCGCCATCCTCGATCACACCATGTCCCTTGTCTCTGCGGTTCATATTGCATGTCTGCGATTCATGACAGCCGCTCAAGCACAAGCATATCGCGGATACATTGTGGCGTGGATGCGAGACCTACGGATTTTACATCCCCATGCACCCCATCGTACTAATGGTCACATGGCGTTGCACGTCTGGGACTATTTGCAGCTCTTCGGGCCCGTGCGGTCATGGTGGTGCTTCCCATACGAGCGCCTCATTGGGCAGTTGCAGCGTTTGCCAATTAACCACATTTTTGGTAACATTTTTTCTTTGTTTATCGTGATGGAATTCTAACACTGGTTCTAATAAAGGTCAGCAAGAATCAACTCTCCTTTCCTCATACATCAAGGCTGCGAAGTTGAAGTACTGGCTGAACCGGCCTTCCTGCCCTCCCGTATTCAGGGATGTGAAATCTTTATTTGACAGATTTGTTTCTCCCACGGTCGACGCTACACTTGAAGATTGCCCAATACCTCCTACAGCAAACGAAAATATTCCGGCAGACCTCCGATCCCTCATTAAAGTCCAGCGAGCCGTCTTGCATGCTCGCATAATCTACAAGGGATCAGTCTATGCCCGTGAATCCACTCATGTGGGCAACAGCCTGATCCTCTACTATCCTGAGGGCGTTATGCACACGCAGACACCAGGAACTATCAAGTATATTTTCAGGACCGAGCATGGAGTGGGCTTCGCTGTGCGGCGTCACCTCCCGCTGCATTCTTACCCAGACCCTTTTCGCCATTATCCTCACTTCCCAGCTCAACTACACTCATCAGCGCTCGCCGATCATCTTGAAGTTGTCATACCTGAGTGGGTAGTGTCGCATTTCGCACGGTGGAACTTCTCCCCACAGCATATCGTTGCCGTGTCTTTGTGTCGTGTGCGTATCCCTCTCTCTCCGACATGTGTTGCAATAGTCTCACTGTCAATAGGATTGAGATCTTGACAGAGAAGAATGAGAAGAAGTTCATGTACTGACATAAAGGAAAGAGTCTTCCTACATACGATAGACTAAGCGGGAGTAAGCCCCCTGCGAATAGGGCAATGTCGGCAATAAATTTGTCTTCCTAGGCGCGGATTGTGTACATAGTGATGTTGTAAAATCCTCTGTGCTCGGTGGGTGTGAGGCGAGCGGGCGGAACTCATTTATCTAATCTAAGCAAATCTTTCGAGTGGGAAGTTGGCGGGCATTTGTATCGGGCGGGAGGTAGGCGTGCGTTTCTAAATGAATTAATTATTACTGATGCTTCATGGCGCTTTGACGCAGGTCCGCCAAGCAAGTGGTGGATGGCATTCCAGAAAAGAAGGTTCATGAACCGCAGCCTGGGTTTGTAAATCATAAGGCAAGTAGTTCCATCAGGAACTGGCAGCTCGTCTGGTAGAACGCCTGTATGCTGACGGGACAGGCAAACCAAGCAAGTAGTAGATGGCATTCAAGGAAAAAAAGATTTATGAATCGGTTCGCAAATCGTAAGGTAAGAGGGAATAGACATCTATATGTTCCCCCCCCCCCCCCCCCCCCCCCCCCCCGGCTCCTCCTCCCACACCCTAGATGTGCTCTAAACCCAACAGATGCTCCATCTCGTTCAACTCCTGCCATAGCCGGATCACCGCTTCGCGCCTATCCTCTACCATCAATGCTAGGAAGCATTTGTCGCGACGCGACATTTGGATGGGAGGGTGAGCGGCGCGTGGCGCGTGCGGATGAGTTTGCGCGTATTGCATATCGTCTTGGACGATTTCCTGTGCGTAGTCCCATAGTGCCTAGATACGTCATAATTTGTTAACGGAGATGGGCATCAGCGGACTTACTATCGCGGATTGCGTTGCTGTAAAAGTTTCAGCGTGCTCAAGGTCTCCAGCGTGCTCCATGTCCTCAGCCTGCTCCTCTACCCCAGCCTGCTCCTCCATGACGTCCCCAGCCTGCTCCTCCATGACGTCCCCAGCCTGCTCCTCCATGACGTCCCCAGCCTGCTCCTCCACCTCCCCATGAAAAGGCTAATATTGTAGAATTAGTGTACTCACTCAGACGGTAGTATAACTTACATGATTGTCTTCATTAATGTCAACTTCCTGCAGACAATGCATCAGTTACCGCGTCTGATCAGGCTACTGACAACTTACATTTGCGTGTACTTCAGCCATTGTTGTTGATCAAAGCAGGATTAACGTATTTCAAGATTAACGCGTTTGATTTCGACGAATAAGTCTCTGAAGTCACTAAGTCACGCGTCACGTGGTCAGTGAGTACTCACCTAATTTCATTGATCAGCGTTCAAGAATTGAATTCACTCCTACAGGCTTGGAGAGCAGGAAACAGATAGGAGAAGACTGGAGAAACGGAGAAAGTAAAGCGTACAGTTACGTGGCGTTGTCTCCGGACGGGAAGAATATGGTTAGCGGGAGTTTGGATGATTACTTGAACTTTGACCTGTGCGTTTGTACATATTCAAACATAGATTTAGTTTCAGCGCGACGAATACCTAATGGATGCTCAGCGAGCGCCCAATGAATGCCCAATGAATGCCCACTTAAAATTCCCCATTGCTTAAACTTTGCATTTTCTCACGTCATTTAAATGCAGGGCAAATTCAAAATTTCCTGGAGTGGCAAACGCCGCGTTATTATATAATATTTTGCGGAACATTTTTCTACACTTCGAAATTTTGGATTTATCTTTGGATAATAGGATGTAAAAGCTTACATTTTGAGCCAACATTTTTGAAAGGAGAAAACTTCGAGTATTTTATACATTCAGATGGACTTCAAATTGGTATCGAAATGTGTCATTTTGCTTTGTCATTTTGCTATTTGTGAAAGTTTGCCATTGTCGCAGTGATAAAATTCCAGGTACAAATGGCTAATTTATCATTCTCATTTCAATTAAAATCTTGCCTGAAGTAAAACTCTGAAACCGCCGGTGTGTCAAGGGAGGAGTTGGGTGCTTGGCATGGACCTCGGGTGGGAAAACGCTTATCGCTGGGGTTCCAAGATCACCAAATTCGACACAGCCACGTGGGCTGTTCTTGATGTGCACCTCACCGAAACCATTTCACTGTCTCCCAATTAGCGCATCCTCGCAAGCACATTATACTGGAACAAGACAGCGCAACTATGGAACCTCGAAACCAATCAGCCCATCGGAGCACTCATCACCATGAAGCCTACGTGAACTCTGCGACCTTTTCTGCAGACAGAAAGTTCCTCATCACTAGCTGTAACAAGTTAACAACGGCCACGTATACACATGTGATATTTCTGCTATCGTCAAAGAAGCTGGCTTTTCGTCAGATATTATAAGCTTCGATACATTTCATTCTCAATGACAGTGACAGTGGATCTGCTCCACCAGGTTGATGCTACGTTGCGACCAGCCCCAAAGGTGAAAGATGCCCCTCGAATACCTCCAGGTTTTGACGATGCACTGCGAGAAGCTAATGTATGTGTTTTCCATCTATTATTCAATTCTTTGACAAATATGTCGTCAGTTATGCATTCGTCTCTCCCAATCTCATGAGCCACATAACTGTCCCACTCCAGCACCACGTCACCACGCTCTCAGTCACTTTTCCTCATTCTGGTGTCGCTCCAAGCCATATAGGGAAAATGAACTAGACACCCAATCCCCCACTCTCTCAGCTGGACTCGAAACCTAGTATCTGGTATACTACGCAGACGAGATGGATCGGACATCCAGTTGCGAGAGGTCGAGGTTCCTTACACAGCAGGTCAGCCTGTACGCTTTTTTCTCTTCAACAGTTCTTCTTCGCCAATGACTCTTTTTCGCGCAGAGGAACTATCACGCAACAGGGAAGAAAGCTACCAGCTCGTCTCGACCTTCCAAAATCCATTCCACACAACAACCCAACGCAGCAACTCAGAGCACACACCCATCATCACAGCAGCCACCTCCCATTGCTACTACTTCGACAGTTCTCGCCGTCGCTGGTACCGCGCCGACAACAGGAGCAATCTCAAGTCCTCATGTTACCATTACTGGACCGCGCGCTCGTCTTGTTGGCTGGCTTTGCTGCGTGCGTATTCAGAACACAAACGGTCAACCATAGAAACGCAGTCGCAACTACTGTATTGGCTACTTGAACGATGTCGCAACATAATATCATTACAATACAGGCCGGATGTTGGACTCCTTGGGTGCTCTGGATCGCTGTGCGTCTGTTAATTCTCGTCTTATATCGTTCCTATGGCCGGCTGCACTCCATCATTGTGCTGTATCGTATTTCCTGTTTTATCTGCCATGCTGGTGTGTTTTAACTGAGTCCTATTTCATTGCCCTATATAGGCGCTACAGTACCCTTCATGCGATGCGACATATGTACAGTACTTTATATACATCGCCGGAAACTCGGCACTCAATTCTCAATACTCAGGACCTGTCCATGCTCATGACTTTCTTGAATGAACACTGCGCCAAGAACATTTCGCACCTATTCAAGCGCAGTCGAGGCTGTTATCGTTAGCGTGCACATTATCCCTCTCGCTGGATCTATCATGTGTCGCCCAAAATGGTCCCCTAGATGGTCGGCCCCTTCATATGTGGAAATTTCCTCCATTGAATGAATTGCGGCGAATCCACAATAGTCCGATCCACATATGGTGGATATGCAAAACATCTTTTGGTAACAACGAAGACGAGAACATGCGTCCAGTTTTGCTGAACGAGACGGATACGTCTTGCGCAGATGTGATCTGGATGGGTCCGTAGTTCTGATCTCCACACTCGAGGCAGGACTTGGCGAAGGACAGTCTGTCACACGAGAGGTAGACATTTCGGGGGAATCCTCTGGGGCCCTTGCTAGATTTGGCGGTACTCTCCCTCAGAACCATGCATGTCACTCTGCGCTTTCGTCTTTGAAACTGCCATATCGCCAGTGGGTCTATCTTGCACCTTGCCCAGGTAGGGAACACAGCAAGTTGCTTCTAAGGTGGGCAATAGCAAAGGGAGGAACACTCTTCCGGTAGTAGCATGTGTCTTCTGTCTTCTTCCAGAGTAATTTGATAGAGCGGCTCAGCTGATAGGCTCGATCACGATGAGGGCGTTCCGCGATGTCTTTTGCTTGCATCAGCATCTATAATATCCGCTAGATCATGAATAATTCCCGACGCCTGCCCTTTGCCTGCCCTCCTTGTATGTATTATTGATTATATGTGCGCGCCAGCCTCAGAACTGAACGTCATGGTGTTCTTTGATAAGACTAGTACCCAGTAGCTGAACATCTTGCATGGTGAGGATATCGACTGATATATCGCTACCAGTGCAGTTTCGGCGTAGTAATTCTGGAACTGGCGGAGATAGTACAGAGACTCTAGAGCTCGTGCCTCGTGATGATCATGAGTTCCGTATGGCTCGGACTGAGATTTGAAATGGAGTCCATGGAAGACAGGAAAGTGACAGCGCTGATAGACGAGAAGTTGCAAGTTAACTGACTTCCGTGGAGGCTGGTGGCCGCTGAGCGCTGATGCCGGACGGCGACTGTGGAACTGAGGTTGCTGACAGGAATACAACTCCGATCGAATCCAATCATGGGCCAGAGTCTTCGACAGACCTGTGGCCTAGCCCAGATTGTCCATAGCCAACACTTTTTGATGGACATCTTTCCGATGGCGGCTACCAAAGTAAATCCCTTTGCGTGTGGCTGTGCCGACAGACCGAACCAACTTGCTAGCCCCTGTAAAACAACCTGAGGGATTTATGTAGGCGCGTCAATCAAAAACTATTTCAATATCCTGTGATCCGTAGTTGTCGTCCGGTAAATAGATGTACCAAACACCCCTCCTGGGCCCGCAATTGCCCCGCAGTACACATGGACGTAAGATCTCTCGACCGAGTCTTACCCCCGAACGTTATCCATGAATACATCCATCACTACCAGCGAAGACGTACTTATTTAAAAAAAGAACCCAAGTAAGCCCGCAGCAGCTCCCGCAGCCAACCCCATCCCCAACATCGCCTCTGTTCGCCCTGCAGCGCTAGAGGTTGTCGTGGTTTGTGCGCTCGTCGCACCCGATGTAGACCCGCTGGACGAAGATGTTACGGTGGGGGAGATTGTGCCGATGGAAGTAGGTATGATAGTAGGTGTGGTACTAATGCCGAGGGATGAGAACAAGCTCTGCACAGATGATGACTCGGAAGAGAGGAAAGAGGAAAGCGAGCTGGTGTCATACGTCCCGGAGTCATAAGTGATGGTAAAGCCGTTTGAGTCGGATCTATACACCAGTTATATATGAGTATTTTGTTTTGAAGGGAAAGAGAAAGTCACATACGCCGGGATTCCGGTTATTGTTGTTCCTCCTTGCGCACTAGCTATAGCGATGAATAAAAGCACAAGGGCGGATGTGAGTTTCATGGTGAAGATCAAAGTACAACAAGACTGTCGTTCTCAGAGAGGGAGATTATTGAAACTGAAACTAGTAGTCACTCGTGTCGTGTGCTTGTAGCCAACGACTTTATAGTATACGGTAAAAACTCAACTGACCATTGCTGCGCACGCAGCAGAGGAATCTCTTGATATATGAACAAATTATGTCACCTTGACGGTAAGCCGCGCCACCAGGATATAACTTGAACTAGAACCATTCCATCACTGCGGAAACGAGATCTTAACTTACCCAAGTGGCCAGGTGAAATTGATGCGGCATTTATCATTACGCAGCTTATGCGATGCACAAATCCTGGGGTACAGATCTGGTACAGATCATGTTCTTATGTCGCTTGAAATGAATTCCAAACACTTTGAATCCTCACTAGGCCTCACTAATGATCAACATATGAATGTCCATCTGCATACAGGCCCTGGAGTGTTGCATTCAGTTCTCACCAATTTTACAGTGCTTGTCCTCCGTGTTCGTATAGCTACTTGGGAATGTTGTGTGCCAGTGCATCTTGTATTTGTATTGTACTACCTCTAATCATTGATCTAATGTTTATTTTCAGACGGCAGTACCACGACAAGTTCTCCCCGACATCTTCGCAGCTTAGATGCAAGATCTATGCCACATTGACGTACCTGACCCGGAAGTGCACCTACAGGCAACCAGCTGTGGGGTTTAGATGCTGGTCATCATCACAGACGGTGGAATGTGTATCTCAAGACTCCTAATGAATGGGTTCTGGGAAGAGATTACAGCGAGAGCGAACTTAAAGTAGGGAAGGTATTACCTGCTCTGTTCAATAGGTCGGTGACGCACGTAGATCGTGATTCCAGCTCACTCCGCCATGAGATTTTTCAAGTCTTTCCACTGCGGTATGACAGTGTACTCACCCACCCACCCACGTCGAAAATCGTTCAATTGTGCTAGGCCCAAAAAGCATGCCGTCGAGAGCTAAGGAAAGCCTGCTTACTGGTTGGTAGATGAAAGAAAAATGTGCATTGTAAACAGATTTGTCGACATTGAGACGAGGGATGCAAGGAGGTAGAATGCAGAAGTTGTTGTCTTGAGCCGTGCGTCGAGGTGCCAGAATAAAGAACGTACAGAACTAGTGCATGAACCTCGCTATGCATAAATAAGTGAACTGACAAACGTTGGAACGGTGTGTTCCCGTTTGATCGTCGGATCAACATACGAAGACTGCAGAATCGTATTGGCCCAGGCAGGGTAGGACCGAGAAGTCAATGAAGTGGGAATATTGTCCAAAAAGAGCGTTGGGCGCTTAATCCGAACAGCTAGTGTTGAAGCTGTGAAGCGAACACGAGGATGAAGACGAACCTCTTAATCAACGACCTCCCTCCTGAACTGAATCTCTATCGAACAAAACACCCACTCCGTCGCAGCTTTCATTCCGCATTCGTCTTTCTGTGTACAAGTCGAATTCATAGTAAGTGATGAATTCGTATGGTAATTGATGGTACATAAGAGCTAAAATTATCACGCACCCAGTGCTAAGTGAATCCCGAAACCAACATCATGGGGTATCCAGCCCCTGCGAGGCACAAGAATTCAGCGACAATGCCTTATCGAAAGATCAAAGTAGAGGACAGCATCAGACACATCCTACACCTGCCAGGTGGACAGCGGGTTATCGTCTATTCATTTGATGGGTCATTTCGAGTCTTGGACTTAGAGAGGGCCACGCAGGTTGGGGAGGAATTGAAGGACAAAGAAAGAGGTGTGTCTGCCATAGCATTATCGCCGTGCAGCAAGACCGTAGCAAGCGGGAGTGATGATGGCGCAATGAAACTGTGGAACGTCGACACGGGCCAAGTTATCAAAACCTGGACGAGGCACACGAGAGCAGTGCGTTCTGTGTGCTGGAGCCCAGACAAAGGGCGAGTGGTGAGTATATCCGAAGATGGTACATGCAGAGTATAGGATCTCGAAAGCGGAAAACCCGTCTTCAGACCAATCAAGGAAGGGAAATTCGAATACATATGGGCAGTTTGCTACTCACCTGATGGCATGATGATTGCCACAGGCGGGTACAATCTAGAAATCTGGGATGCCAACTACTCAAAACACTGAATTGCGAAGGAGTATCGTGCCTGGCATGGACCTGGGATGGAAAAACGCTTATCGCCAGCCTGGGGATCCACCATCATGAAATTTAACACAGCCACATGGACTGGTCTTGACTTGCACAAAAACTTCTCCACTATCATTTCACTATCTCCCAATGAGCACATCCTCGCAAGCACACCATTGTTCGACAAGAGAGCAGAACTATGGAACCTCGAAACCAGTCAACCCATCGGAACTCCACTCCACCATGAAGACGACGTGATCAATGGGGCCTTTTCTGCAGATGGAAAATTCCTCGTCACTGGCTGCCCAGGGCATACCACCATCGTCACAGCAGCCACCTCCTGCTGCCGCTGCTTCGATACCTTCCATCGTCGTCGGTACCGCGCCGACAACAGGAACAATCTCAAGTCCTCGTATTACCATTGCTGGATGGCGCGCTCGTTTCGTGGGCTGGCTTTGCTTCGTGCCCGTTCAGGACACAAACGGTCAACCATAGAGATGCAGTCGCAACTACCACACCGGTTCCTGGAACGACGTAGCGACATAATATCAATGTAATACAGGCCGGATGCTAGACACCTTGGGTGTTCTGGATCGCTGTGCGTCTGTTTAATGGACACTTTCTATCGTCTCATATCGTTTCCGTGGCCGTCCGCGCTCCGTCATCATACTGTGTATTTCCTGCTTCATCCACTACGGTTTTGTGATTTAAACGAGTCTTATTTCATTGCCCTATATAGGCGCTACAGCACGCTTCATGGAATGGAATATAGGTATACTACTTTAATTGAAGTATATCCATCCCCGGGAACTCGTCACTCGATCCTCACTGCTCGGTACTTGTCCCTTTCCTGAACGAATGTTGCCCTGAGCCCAGTTTCGCACCTACTCAAGCGCTCTCGAGGCTGTTGTCGTTAGCGTGCATATCATCCCTCTTGCCGGATCTCTCTGGTGCTATCACATGTCGCCCAAAATGATCTCCGAAATGGTCGGCCCCTTCGTATGTAGAAGTTTTCCCCTTGAATGAATTGCCACCAATTCCACACTGGTCCGGCCGACAGCGCCATGGTGGATGCGTCGACGAAGACAAGAACATGCGTCCGGTGTTGCTGAACAAGAAGGAAACGTTTTATGTACGATGTGATCTGGATAGGCCCTCATTTCTGATCTCCACTCTCAAAGCAGGACTTGGCGAAGGACAGTCTGTCACACGAGGTACATTTCGGGAGAATCTTCTGGGTCTACCTTGCACTTTGCCCAGGTGGGGAACACAGCGAGTTGCTTCTGTGGGGCAATAGCAGAGGGAGGAACACTCTTCTGGTCGTCCTTGACTGGTGTGTCACTAGTAGTAGGTGGCTTCCATGACGATGAAGCCATTCCGCTAGGTCTTTTTGCTTGCATCAGTATCCATAATATTATCTGCTAGATCATGAATAGTTCCCGGCGCCTGCCTTTTGCCTGCCCTCATTGCATGTATTATCGATTATCTATTCGCGCCACCCTCACAGAACTGAACGCTTGGTGTTCTTTGATTAGACTAGTACACAGTAGCTAAACCTCTCACTTAATGAGGATGTCGACTGATATATCACTGTCAATGCAGTTTGTAGTAATTCTGGGATCGGCGAAGATACAGAAAGCTCGAGGCGTGGTGATCATGAGTTCCGGATGGCTCGGACTAGAAGTTGAAATAGAGTCCATGGAACAAAGGAAGGTGACAGCGCGGCCAGTACTAGATAGACGGAAGCGTTGGTGCAGAAAGTTGCAAGGCGACTGACTTTCGTGGAGGCTGGCGGCGACTGACGGTCGAGCTGACTCAGAAGCTGATGTGACAGGAATATACCATCCAACCACGAATACTGCGAGCCCGGAAAGGGTGTTTGATATACATGTTTATATATAACTACGGATCACGGGATATTGAAATAGACTTTGATTGACGCGCCTACATAACTCCCTCCTGGAGTCAGGAGGGCACATATGCATGGACGTAATTAAGACCTCTCAACTTTTACCCCCGCACGTTGTCCTCCGATCAGCAAGAATACATACGTCACTACCGAAAACGTACTCATTTAGAAAAAGAACCCAAGTAAGCCCGCAGCAGCTCCCGCAGCCAACCCCAACCCCAACCCCACTTCGGTTCGTCCTGCAGCGCTGGAGGTTGTCGTGGTTTGTGCGCTCGTCGTACTCGATGTAGACCCGCTGGACGAAGGAGACGTTACGGTGGGAGAAATTGTGCCGGTGGAAGTAGTTATGCCACTGACTGTGCCAGTAGGGTTGGCAGCGGTGATGGATGAGATCGCGCTCTGCAGAGATACTGACTGGGAAGAGAAGAGAGAAGAAAGCGAGGAGCCCCCTGCTCTATATGTCGGGTGTACATGAGTATTTTTTGTTTTGATTTGGTTTGAAGGGAAGTAAGCATAAAGAGCAATTTACATACCCTGGGACTCCGCTGAAGCTAGAAGCATGTATTGTTGTTGCTTGCGCACTAGCGATGAATGAAAGCACAAGGGCGGACGTGAGTTTCATGGTGAAGATCAAAGTACAACAAGACTGTTGTTCGTCAGAGAGGGAGATTATTGAAACTGAGATTAGTAGTCACTTGTTGCGTACTTGTCGTAGATAGGGGCTCGAGAGGCGAGGACTTTATATACGGTACCGTAAAAACTCAACTGACCATTGCTGCGCACGCAGCAAAGGAATCTCCTGATAGATAAACAAATTATGTCACCTTTACGGCGCAAGCAAGCGCCACCGTGATGCCAGGATGCAACTAGAACCATGATGCCATCACTGCGGAAACGAGATCTTAACTCACCCAAGCCCTAATGAGCACGTCCTTCAAGTTGTAAGCACATCATGATCTAAGATAGCGCAACTATGGAACTTCGAAACCAAACAATCTATCGTAACACCAACTTCATCATGAAGATAGGGTGAATTCTGTAACCTTTTCTACAGGTGGAAGGATCCTCGTCACTAGCTGCCACGACGATCACCTCCGCCATGGGATTATTCAAGTCTTTCCATCGCGGTATGATCATGCACTCATCCACCCACACCGAAGATCGTTCAACTGTGCTTGGGTTAAATAAAAGAAAAACGTTCGTTGTACACAGATTTGTTGGCATTGAGAAGAGGGTGGCAAAAAGCCGTGCACCGAGGTGCCGAATAAAGACTAGTGCATGAACCCTGCATGCTTAAATCAACGAATCTCGGTGATAAGGATCGGAACGACGTATTCCCGTTTGATCGTCGGATCAACTTGAGATGTCGATGCTGATCTTGATCAAGGAATATATAAAAAGACGTTCGAGATATCGCACCAACAGGAAGAATCTCAAAGATGTTGCATTCCCAGTGAAGGAGAGACTATGAAAACTCTAGGTATACCTATTCAGGACTCCGAGACACCTTCCTCTGATGATGGGGACCCGGAACTGGGAAAATAAATTTATTGGGAGGGTAAAGGCTAAGAAGGTGTCAGAGTTACGTTGTACTAAAGGACAATTCCAAAGTAGATTGCACGAATCGGAGGACGCGAGCAGCTCAGTGATGTCTTTGTTTGAATCGAGGGGCGTCCCAGCGAGGGAGGCGCTCGTGCTCGTCTCAGCCGCTGATAACTGTGCCCAATCGCTGGGTATCGGTAAGGTAGTCACTAAGGTGTAAGTTATCGTCCTTGTCGGTGTCGTTGGCAGCCTTGCCCTCTTACTTCCAGGAATTCTGTTGAAAGGCCAAGGGCGTTTGTACCAGCGACGCAACTCGAGTATGAAAGACACGAGTGCAGATGTCGTACTTGGAGATTTGGATGTGAGATGATTCGTCTCATCGTTTGAACTTAAGGCCTTTTTTGAGTACTAGACGTCGAGAATGCTGAGACGGCAGCTTCGCTGACAGCGTATTCCACAAGTCAACATACTGAAAGGTTGCCATCGAAAGATGGAATTGGGAGGAAGACCGTTGAAATTGTTTGTTCGGTACCGCGCAGATACGTTGCTCCGAATACGTACACATAGATCTGGAAGAGAAGGGAAATGAGTGATGAAATGTGAGAAGGATGGCCAGATTGCGAATTAGATAGCAATGGTGACGAAGATGGCGAAAAACTCTTGGGCGTTAACAACGAGGTCCAAAGATAACGAGACGATGCGCCGAGTTGGACTTTCAAAGGAATTTCGGTGCTTGGGAATAGATACGAAGACTGCAAAATCGTATTGGCCTAGGCAGGCTTGCGGGATTGTAGGACCACGATGGCGAGAGGTCAATGCAGATGAAGGAGGTATGAATATTGTCCAAAAATAGCCGTGGGCGCACAGCTAGTGTTGAAGCTGTGAAGCAAACACAAGGATGAAAAGGAAGACACACCTGCAGAAGATTTTAACGACGATCTCCCTCCTGACTTGAATATCTATCGAACGAAATACCCACTCCCCCGCAGCCTTCGTTCCGCATTCGTCTTTCTGTGTACGAGTCGAGTACATCTAGACTCCGAGTAAGTGATGAATTTGTACTGTAGTTGATGGTAAGAGCTGAAATCATCACGCATCCATTAAGTGAATCCCGAAACCAAAATCGTGGAGCATTCAACCCCTGCGAAGCACAAGGACTTAGCGACAATGCCTTACCAAAAGATCAAAGTAAAGAACGGCATCAAGCACATCTTACACCTGCCCGGTGGACAGCGGATCATCACCTATTCATGGGGTGATGGTTCATTTCGGGTCTGGAACCTGGAAAGGGGCACGCAGATCGGGAAGGAATGGGAGGACAAAGACATGGGAGTGCTTGCCGTAGCATTGTCGCCGGATGGTAAGACCGTAGCAACCGGGAGTTGGGATGCAGTGAGGTTGTGGAACAGCGATACAGGGAAGGTCATCAAAAAATGGACGGGGCACAAGAGACAGGTAAAATCTGTGTGCTGGAGTCCAGACGGAGGGCGAGTGGTGAGTGGATCCGAAGATGAAACATTCAGAGTGTGGGATGTCAAGAGCGGAGAAACTATCCTTGGACCAATCTACTCAAAGAGAGACGTGTCCGTGTGGGCGGTTTGCTACTCACCCAATGGCAAAATGATTGCCACAGGCGGGATGATGGGACTGAAAATCTGGGATGCCAACACAGGCGAATTGCTCAAAGCACTCCAGGTCGTAGTTTGGTGCCTGGCATGGACCTTGGATGGAAAAACGCTCATCGCTGGTGGAACCAGCATCACGAAATTCAACACAGCCACCTGGGCAAATCCTGACGTACACGAAAACGATGTCGATAGCATTTTACTATCTCCCAATGAGCCCATCTTCGCAACCACATCATCAAGGGATAATACAGCACAACTATGGAACCTCGACACCAACCAACCCATCGGAACACCACTTCATCATGAAGATAAGGTGGTCTCTGCAACCTTTTCTGCAGATGGAAAGTTCCTTGTCACCGGCTGCAACGACAATCCCCTATACACATGGGATGTTTCCGCTATCGTTAAGGAAGCTGACCGTCTGTCAGACAATGTAAGCTTCGATACATTTTGTTTTCGATGACAATGACAATGGATCTGCTCCCCCAGGCTGATGGTATATCGCAACCGGCTCCAAAGATGAAAGGTGCTCCTAGAATACCTCCAGGGTTCTTTGACGATGCACTGCGAGAGGCTAATGTATGTGATCTCCATTTATCGTTCATTTTTTTGACAAATATGTTGTCAGTTACGCACTCGTCTATCCCAGTCCCATGAGCCACATAACCACCCCACTCCAACACCACGTCAACGCACCCTTGGTCCTTTCACCTCATTCTGGCACCGCTCCAAGCTAAATAGTGCAACTGAGCGCGATACCCGATTCAAACCTCTCAGCTGGACTCGAAAAATAGTCTCTGGTATGATGCACAGGCGAGATAGATCAGATATCGAGATGCACGAGCCACCCGTAGTCAAGGTCCCACATACAGCGGGCAAGCCTGTACGTTTTTTTCTCTTCAACGGTTTTTCGTTATCCTTAACTTTTTTTTGCGCAGAGAAGTTATCACGCAAGAAAGAAGAAGCCAGCTACTAGCTCGTCTCGACTTTCCAATACTCATACCACGCAGCAACCCAACGCAGCAACGCAGAGCACCCCGCCATCATCACAGCAGCCACCTCCCGCCGTCGTTGGTGCCACGTCGACAACAGGAACAATCTCAAGTCCTCGTATTACCATTGCTGGGTGGCGCGCTCGTCTTGTGGGTTGGCTTTGCTGCGTGCCTATTCAGAACACAAACGGTCAACCATAGACGCAGTCGCAATTACTGTACTGGCTACTGGAGCGATGTCACGACACAATATCATTACTATACAGGCCGGATGTTGGGCTTCTTGGGTGCTCTGCATCGCTGTGCGTCTGTTGAATGGACATTTTATCGTTCCCATGGCTGTCTGCATTTCGTCATTGTGCTTCATCTGCCATGGTTGTGTTTTAAATGAGTCTTATCGACTTTCGTGGAGGCTGGCGGCCGCTGACGATGACTGTCGAGCTGACTTGGAGGCTGATGACAGGAATACAACATCCAACCATGGGCGCGGTAAAACGGCCTAAGGGAATTATGTAGGCGCATCAATCAAAGTCTATTTCAATATCCTGCGATCTGTAGTTATCCTCAGATAAATGAATATACCAATTTAACACTTTTCCGGGCCCGCAGCACACATGGACGTAAGACCTCTCGACTTTTATCCGTTGTCCTCAGATCAACATGAATACATACGTCACGACCGAAAAACGTACTTGTTTAGAAAAAGAACCCAAGTAAGCCCGCAGCAACTCCCGCAGCCAACCCCAATCCCAACCCCATTTCTGTTCGTCCTGCAGCGCTAGAGGTTGTCGTAGTTTGCGCGCTCGTCGTACTCGATGAAGACCCGCTGGACGAAGGAGACGTTACGGTGGGAGTAATTGTGACGGTGGAAGTAGGTGTGGAAATAGTTATGCCACTAGGTGTCCCAGTAGGGTTGGCAGTGCTGAGGGATGAAAACACGCTCTGCAGAGATGTTGACTCGGAAGAGAAGAGAGAGGAAAGCGTACTGCCTGATCTATACGTCGGTTGTACATGAGTATTTTTTATTTGATTTGGTTTGAAGGGAAGTAGGCATAAAGGGAAAGCTACATACCCTGGAACTCCGCTGGGTAGGATCATGCTAGAATGTGATGTTGCTGCTTGCGCACTAGCGATGAATGAAAGCACAAGAGCGGACGTGAGTTTCATGATGAAGATGAAAATACGACCAGACCGTGGTTCGTCAGAGAGGGAGATTATTGAAACTGAGACTAGTAGTCACTTGTGTTGTATACTTGGCTCGAGGGGCAGCTCACCGCGAGGAATTTCCGAATTGTTCGGTCGACTTGAACTCGGCTCGCTTCGCGAAAATTATGAAAGACCGCATTAGACCAAAATAACAACCTCAACATAAGTCATCTCCAACCAATCAGATGCTTCAGGGTGCAGGTCATAACCCATCAAACTTCATTGGCAGCTTAAGCGAGAAGTTGGGTGTTTTTCAGATGGCCTAATGAGCACATCCTCGCAACTTGCCAGCAAGCACATGCATATCCGCGACAGCACAACTATGGAATCTCGAAACCAGTTAACCCATCGGAACACCAACTTCACCATGAAGATAGTGTGAATCCTGTGACTTTTTCTACAGGTGGAAAGTTCCTCGTCACTAGCTGCCACGTCGATCACCTCCGCCATGAGATCGTTCAAGTCTTTCCATCGTGGCATGATAATGCACTCATCCACCCAAGCCAAAGATCGTTCGACCGTACTTGGGCCCAAAAAGTATGTCGTCGAGAGCTGAGGGAAGCCTGCAGATAAAAGAAGAACGTGCGTTGCACACAGATTTGTTGGCATTGAGAAGAGGGTGGCGAAAAGGTAGAATGCAGAAGCTATTGTCTTGAGCCGTGCGTCGAGGTGCCAGAGTAAAGAACATACAGCACTAGTGCATGAACCCCGCTGTGCTTTAATCGGTGAATCTCCATGATAAGCATTGAAACGGCGTGTTCCCGTTTGGTCGTCGAATCAACTTGAGGTGTCGATACTGATCTTGATCAAGGAATATGTGAAAAGACATAAGGAAAACGTACGAGACGTCGCACCAGCAGAAAGCGTCTCACAGATGATTCGTTCCCGGTGAAGGAGACTCTCTAAGAAAACTCTAGGTATACCTGTCCAGGACTCCGATATACCTTGCTTTGAACATGAGGACCCAGAGCTGGGAAAATAAAACTATTAGGAAGGCAAAGGCTAGGAAAGTGTGATAGAGTTACGTCGTACAATTCCAAAGTAGATTGCCCGAATTGAGGGGCGCAAACAGCTCGGTAATGTCCTTGTTTGCATCGAAGGACGTCCCAGTGAGGGAGGTGTTCGTGCTCGTCTCAGTGGATTCACCCGCTAATAACTGTGCCCAATCGCTGGGTATCGGTAAGGTAGTTGCCAAGGTGTAGGTTATCGTCCTTGTTGGTGTCGTTGGCAGTCCTTGCCCTCTTACTTCCAGGAATTCTGTTGAAATGCGAAGAGCGTCTGTACCAGCGATGCAACTCGAGTAAAAAGGAACGAGTGCAGATGCCGTACTTTGAGATTTGGATGTGATGATTCGTCTCATCGTTTGAACTTTAGGCCTTTTGTGGAGTACTAGACGTCGAGAATGCTGAGGCGGCAGCTTCGCTGACAGCGCGTTCCACAAGTCAACATGCCGAAAGGTTGCCATCGGAAGATAGAATTGGGAGGAAGGCCTTTGAATTTGCCTTGTTCGACTGCGCAGATACGTTGCTCCAAATACGCAGACATAGAGAAGGGAAAAGAGTAATTGGACGAAGACTAGGCAAATGTGAGCGTGATGGCCAGATTGCGAATTAGATAGTGATGGTAATGAAGTGGGCGAAAAAAAGTTAGACTGACAACAAGGTCCAGGATGGCGATGCATCGAGTTGAACTCTCAAGGGAATTTTGGTGCGAGGGAATAGATACGAAGACCGCAGAATCGTATTAGCCTAGGCAGGACTTGCGGGATTGTAGGACTGCGATGGCGAAGGATCAACGCAGTGGGTATGTTGTCCGCAAGAAGCCTTGGGCGCTTAAACTGCACAGCTAGTGCTGAAGCTCACGAGAATGAAACAAGGAAGACGAACCTTTAGAATACTTAAACAATGACCTCCCTCCTGACTTGAATCTCTATCGAACGAAACACCCACTTCGTCGCAGCTTTCATTCTGCATTCGTCTTTCTGTGTACGAGTCAAGTTCATCTGCACTGAAGTAAGTATTGTCATCGAATCCTCTGGTCCGCACGACAGCGTCATGATGCATACAAAAAACATTTTTTGGCAGCGACGAAGATGAGAACGTGCGTCCGGTGTTGCTGAATCTGATCTGGACAGGCCCTGATTTCTGATCTCCACTCTCAAGGCAGGACTTGGGGAAGGACAGTCTGTCATATGAGAGGCAGATATCTCAGGGGGATCGTCTGGGGCCCCTGCTAGCTTTAGCGGTACTGTTCCTCGGAACCATTGCATGCCACTCCGTGCCTTCATCGTTGAAAGCTGACATATCGCCAGTGGGTCTATCTTGCACTTTGCCCAGGTGGGGAATACATGAGTTGCTTCTGAGGTAAGACGATGGCGGAGGGAGGAACACTCTTCTGGTCGTCCTTGACTGGCGTGTCACTAGTAGTAAGCGTCTTCTGTGAGAGTGATTCGACCATGACGGTGAGGGTCTTCCGCCGGTGCTTTTTGCTTGCCTCAGCCTATCTTTATTATTACTGTTAGATCATGAATAGTTCCCGACGCCCGCCCGCCTCACTGACTATCTGTACGCGCGCTCACACAACTGAACATGATGGTGTTCTTCGGTAAGACTAGTACCCGATAGCTTGAACTTCATCTCGCTAATGAGGATATCGATTGATAGCTGTCAGTGCAGTTGACAGTGACACAGGAACCAGCGAAGATACAGAAAGCTCGTGGTGATCATGTGCAATGAGTTCCGGGTGTGGCTCAGACTGAAAGCTGAAATAGAGTCCATGGAAGCTTAAGTGACAGCGCTTGACATCGCCGAGGGCCGAGGCTGCTGACAGGAATAAAGCTCCGATCGAATCCAATCCAATCATGGGCCAGACAGACTCGGGCCAGTCCATAACTAACGCCAACTTTTTGATAGACACCTTTCCGACTCAGAGGAACTGATCCCTTTACCTGACCGAAACAACTCGTTGTTCCCTGGGAAAACAACCTGAGGGAGGTAGGCACGTCGGACGCCCGTCAAAGTCTATTTCGAATATCCTGCCATCCACAGCTACCGTCAGATAAATAAAATACACTAAATGCACTTCCCGGGCCCGCAGTTGCCCCGCAGTACACATGGACGTGAGACCTCCCAACTTTACCCCTGGACGTGTCCCCCAATCGGCATGAATACATGCATCTCCACCGAAAATGGTCTTATTTAGAACACGAACCCAAGGAAGCCTGCAGCAGCTCCCGCAGCTAACCCCAGCCCCAGCCCCGCCTCTGTTCGTCCCGCAGCGCTCGAGGTTGTCGCCGCTGGTGCGCTCGATGTAGACCCACTGGACGCAGGAGACGTTACGGTGAAGGATGAGAGCACGCTCTGCACAGCTGATGACTCGGCAGAGTAGACAGAGGAAAGCGAGGAAAGCACCGAGGTAGCAGCTGTGGTGTCAAAAGAGACGGTACTAAAAGGCAGGCCGCTTGATCTATACGTCGGGAATATTTTGGTTTTTGAAGAGAAATAGGCATAAAGAGAAAGTCACATACGCTGGGATTCCACTGGGCAGGACCAAGCTAGAAATTGTTGTTGCTGCTTGCGCACTGGCGATGAATGAAAGCACAAGGGTAGACGCGAGTTTCATGGTGAAGATGAAAGTACAACAAGACTGCTGTTCGTCAGAAAGGGAGGATTATTGAAACTGAGTATTGATCACTCGTGTCCGTAGTAGATGGGCTGAGACGCAGCTTACGGCGGGGACTATATATACAGTAAAAATTCATAATTTAACTGATCATTGCTGCGCACAGCAGAGGAATTTTTTGGCTATATAAATAAATTGTGTCACCTTTACGGCGCGAGCAAGCGCCACCGTGATAGGACGCGACTAGCACCATGAGGTCCTGTGTATGCAACAGCTAACTCGAGATCCAAATTTGCTTCAGTCTGTGCTGTCGTGATGTTCGCGATATAGCACTAGTGCGCCCCCTCACGATCACATGCGCCAGTGCGGGAATGAAGGTGTGACAATTATTCACACCACTAGCTGTAGTAGCTGTACACAATCTGAATTTAACTATTTCATGACCAAAGTCTCTTCAAAATCCTTTTCAGCCCACCCTCGTTCTCGTTCTCTTTCTCTACCTTCGCCGTATCTTGGACCTGAGCCACAATGTCCGTCCCACTCTGCGCGTAACGCCGTTTATACTGCGCGGGGGTTTCACCCACTGTACCGTGCTTCCACATGCCTCTGCGCGCAACTCTGGAGAGGGCATAATGGATGTGAGGTTGTTCGCCACAAAAGTGGAACAAATCAATGTGTGTCAGTGAAGAAACTTACCGCGACTCAGCCTCAGCTCTCAAAAACTCGTCCTTTCCATACTTCCCGTACTCGGCACCTGCTTGTTCGTAAGTCAGGCCCGTGCCGGCCCGGATCATCTCAAGTGCGAGACTCCGGCCTGTAATCAGCCAGCCTGGGAAGAATGGTGGCGAAAGAGTGACCACAGATACCTATTTGACGTGAGTGTGAATGACAGTCAGCTGGGGATCTAGTGTTGGTGCATACAATACGAGAATATTGGTCACGCCGAACGAGTTGGCAGTAGACTATCCTGCCCTCGATCGCATCCTTCAACCACGCGAGAGCTTCTACAGCGTATGGCTGGGCTTGGCGACCAAAGTGTGATCCCTGCACGAATGGACCAACAATTCAATCAGGGTGGTCTCATCCAGAACTCTCTTGAGCCCTACTTGTATAACCAACGCACCTCGGGGGCATCAACACCTGCAATACGAACGTGTATAGTTTGCTCTTTGAGCTCTTATTGATTCGTGTAAGTGAGCACATATCCCATGAGAAAATAAGGGTCACAAACGGACCTTTGCTCAAAGTTGGTACTCTCCTGAATTTCAGTGGCCACCTCCACCCAAACCAGGGGTATGATACAGCCTAAAGTTATCTGCGTCTCCTACACTTGGCGTACCCATTACAAATTAGCCAAGCCCAAAGCCTACATAGCACTGGAACCCAACTCACCTCGTCACAACACCCCTCACCCATCTCTTCCGCTGAAGTATATCAGGCGTAACCCACTCAGCTGTCCTCAAACGCCTAAAATACCGCCTGTACACGAATGTCACGCCAAGCGTCGAAACAGAACCAAGTAAAAAGCCGGATAAAACAAGATATGCAGCGGGACGTGACCCGAGCTCATATGCTTTGTATCTGAGGCGGTCTTTGACATTGGCGTTGTACTCTTGAAGAGTATCTTTCGTGTTAGCTTGCGCGGTAGCCACATGCGTCTTGAAAGCATCTTTCGTAGCAGACCATCGCGCTCCAAGTCCGCGCTGTTCAGAAGGTAGGGACGATGTGCACTCTTTGATGCCTGCTGCTTCTGGCGCCACGGAAGATGCATTGGTCAAAGTGGTCACAAGACTAGGCTAGCACAAGTCCACTGTAAGAAAAAAAAAGTTCAACAGTGGTCATCTTGAGCTAGTAAGTGTACTGCACAGCAGACGACTTGGACCTTGATCACATACAAGTTTTAAATGTTCTAGCTTTGCCTATGACCTCTATGTAGAATCAGATCACAGATTGTTGAACCGGCCATCACCAACTGAACTGATGGTACTCCAACATTAACAACCACTAGTAGCCGAATGACTAAGCTACGGGAAAGTCCGACAAATCCCCGACTCCCACGATTAGTGGGAAAGGGTTCTTCTTTGCAACAAACGGTCATTTCTCTGCAAACGCATGCCTGCGAATTTATTTCCTGTTTTCCATCCGTGCGAATCGATTAGCTCGGCCGGAACTGTACAATTACTTTGTTCCGGTCGTCTCTCTTTTGCATCCCTACTTCGTCCGTCTCTGTCGATCTGCTTCAATCGTCTTCAATGTTCAAGTGTCTTTCCTTTGCCATTGCTTAATTTGCCGTTCGTTAAATGTCTGTATCGTTTGCGTTCCTTCTATCCTGTTTGTCACAGTCCGGCTCACTTTTTCGCAGGCCCTTTATTGTCAAGCTGCCGTGCCGCGCTCCAAGGGCGCTGGCTGAACACTCCTGTCCTCCTGCACTTGTACCTCATCTTATATCTGCTTATCCTGTCTACTATGATGCTCTTTATTATCCTGAATATCATGCCTCTCATTTTGAAACTCCTCAATCATTTTGTACCTGGCTCTTGTCATCTCTTCAACACCATCATGATTCTTGCCCTGCTTGTTCTTTGCCATTTACCGGCTGTGTTGCCTTTGATGGTGTATCTGTGATCGTGGTTCAAACTAATACCTCTGTTTTTATGTCTCCTGCCGTGTTCGAGAGTGCTAGTTATCGTCACTGCAATGTCTTCCGCATGTTGGCATCCGCTTCTAGACACAGTGTAGCTTCCTCGGTTACATTTCAGTTGGATTGGTTTCCGTCATGGCTCTCCTATGCTGATGATACGTTATTGCTTATCCTCTCTTCCCTTTCCGTCCCCATCCTTGCCCAGTGTAGCTTGGCGCTTGGGTCCAAAGTCAAGTGTGCGTCCAAGGCCAAACATGTGCAGCAGATCCTACGATCTTTTCTGATGGCCCGCTCCGAATTCAGCGCTTTATTGCCTGTTTCTGCTGTTGATCGACTGTCGAGCATCGACTTACCCTCGACATGTGGGTGCTTCCTGTTACCTCTCCTTTGTGCGCACTTCGTGAATATTTTCGGTGCTCGTGTGGCGGAAGCGTTGCGGCATCCTCCACCTGTGTCTTATGCGGTTTTATCTCCCCCTCTTTCTCTCATTCCATGGATGATGCTTTCTACTGAAGAGCTTGTGCGTCGTTTGCCCAAGCTTTCTATTGATACTCTGTCAAATTCCATTCGCAGGCTGCCATTGATTGGTCGTCCAGTGCTGAATAGTCGTTCCCGGACCAAGACGTGCAATGGCCTGGTTGTCCACATTTGTGCACGCACTTCGTGTCTGCAGGCATTGGGCTCCCATCTTGTAAGTGATGTATGGCTTGCTTATTTCCCGTTCGAGCCGCCACCCAACCTTTCCGACTCACATTATCTTCTTAGTATCCTCGAATTTGAATATGGTCCTTCGGTCATTCACAGACTGTCCCTGGAAGTCCCGTCTCTTTCTGATCAATGCAAGTTGAAGCGCCGTGAGCAGAAGCAGTTGCACATTCGTGACCAGGCTCAGTTGTCCATGGAACGTCAGCAGCAGTGGCCCACACATGTTCCAAAGGACACTGTTCTGTCTTGTCTCCGTGACTATTGTGATGGATCTGTTTGGACCCCGCCTCCGGTGTGTGCTGTTTGTGCACAGCATGAGTATGATTGCGAGCTCGTTGTCATCTCATCTGGTGAGCCCTCGGCATTGAATCTGGAAAGACTTCATATCCGTGACCCCTTTATAATCATGAAATGCGTCGTTCAGTCGTTGTCCACGGCATTCTCTTTTGGCTCTCCACTTGTCGATGGTCTGATGCTTGACAAGTCAGGCGTGTTTGTCGATGACTGTTCGGTGACTCGTGTTAGTATCTGTTCAGTATGCTGGGTTGCCCTGTCCAAGCCTGACTGCATACTGCGCTTTGCGTTGGCGAACAATCTCTACCGTGGTGAGTTGCCTGACCGGTTTCTGTTACAGTCGAGTATGCCCCTATTCATTTTCTCTTCCTTTTTACTTGTATTACGTCACGAGCCGCACGATGCCGCCGCCACTAGACTTCTCTTTATCTCTTCTGCTTACTCAATGTATTACATCATGATCACTACCGAGCCGTCGCTAGATGATCTATTCTTCCTATCTCTGACTTGGCCTTATCTCTGACTCATTTTGACTTGTATACACTTGCCCTGAAGTCGTCTTCACTAGCTATATAAACTCGTCTTTGTACTATGTAGTTCTTTACTTTAATCTTACTAGGTTTTACCTGGAACTTCCTTCGCTTAAGACCTCCAATCTTAAGTCGTCTGAACTTGATTCAAGCCAAGGACACTCTCCTTGTCTTGTCTTATTGAACCACTGAACTTCAGTATACGCTGAAGTCTTGAATCGACCTTAGCCGATCACTCTTATCGAGTGGCTATACATCAGAACTATCCTAGTTCGTAACAAAAGATTAAAGTCTTCCAGAACTACTTACCTTGCTATCACGCATCATATTGAACCTAGAAAGCAAGAACGACAAACCCTGGTCATCACAACAGATAGAACTCCAGGTCCAAACTGACGACCGCGTTAACCCCGCTGATCAGCGCACTAAACCTAGGCACATTACCACCGATACCACCCCTGAACCCCAAGATGTCTTCAAAGCCTGTTGAAATCAAGATTGGAACCCCTCCCATCTTCGATGGCGATAGAGACAAGTCTCGAGGCTTTCTCATGTCGTGTAACTCCTACCTCGACATCAATGAGAAGATCTACGTAGACGATAAGCAGAAAATTATCTTCGTCACCTCCTTCATGAACGAAGGGAACACCCGCTATTGGAAAGAGGATTTCCTCTTTCATGCGCAAGACCCACTCTACAAGAGAACAGATGGAACCATTAAAGGTTATGGAACTTGGGCGGAGTTCCTCGCCGATTTTAACAAAGCGTTTAAACCGCTTGATCCAGCAGGAACCGCCTTAGCTAAACTCCGAAACCTGAAGCAAGGGCCAGAGCTCCAGGACTACATTTCAGAATTCCTTATGCTCGCCCAACGCTCTGGAATCCACGACGACGTCTCAAAGAAGCAGTTCTTCTTAGATGGATTACACCCAGGGTTAACCGCCCGCCTCTTCGGCACGGGTGATGTCTCTGATGATTTTGAGGTAGTCCTAACCACCTGTATCAATCTCGACAATTCCCGCCTCCAGTTGAATGCCATTAGGGCACGTAACCAACCCCAGAAAGAAGAAGAACTTCGGATCCAGTCGGTACACACCTTCCAGAGACCCCAACGCTATGGTGGTCGATCGACTTACCGAAGAAGAACGCACCGAACACTTCCAAACTGGAAAGTGTTTTACCTGCCACGTGGTAGGACACCTGTCCAAGGCGTGTCCCCAGAAGAAGAAGAAGAATGGGAAAACCCCGGTCCGTCGCAAAGAAGTTGAAAGCAGCGATGATGAAGAAGAAGAAGAAGCAGAAGTCCATCGTCTTAATGAGGATTTTTGATGTGGAAGACTGGATCAATGTCAGTATCTTCTGATGTACCCATTAGACTTGTACGAAAAGTTGGTGAACGAAAGGAACTTCGAGTTCCCATTTCTCTCATTTCGAAAACTTGTCTGAAAACCGTTGAAACAACCACAGTCGTCGACTCCGGAGCAGCCGGAACATTCATTTCCAAAGACTTTGTAAAGAAGCACAAAATTCAAACCCACGCACTTAGTAAACCTTTCAAGGTTACTACTGCCGATGGAAGCTACTCCAAAAGCGGAGCCATTTGCCGCTATTGCGTCCTCACCATCAAGATCGATGAACGTACCATGATTGGGAAATTCAACGTCACTCGCTTGGGACGAAGAGATCAGATCCTTCTCGGTATCCCTTGGTTGAAAGCAATGAACCCGGTCATCGACTGGGCCGCTGAAACCCTCGTCCTCTCGCGAACAGCAAAGAGCAGTCAGGTCGAAGAAGAAGTTGACAAAGAAAGGAAGAAAGGCGCCCTTCCCCTTCTATTTCAACACGAACCCATCAACTGCACGTGGAAGAACTCCAAGCTTCGTAAAGAAGAGCCCGCCATAACGAACCCCCCTCTTTGCTACCCTAAGGCATCTATTGAAGAAGTAATCAATGAAGAAGCCCCTGTCCCTATCCCTGATCTACTCCCTATCCCAGATGATGACGACGAAACTTTCAATACTAAGGAAGACGTATGGACACAAGAGAACTTTGCTGCACCAGTGTGAGAAGTATCTCTATACGACCTTGATGATGACAAATTCCTAGTAGAATATTCCTCCGACACATCTGAACTTCGGGTCATTACAAACATTTCTATGGACACCCCCCTTACTTCCGACGGAACCAGCCGCCTGGAACAGAAACCCACGGTCGTACCCTTGCCACGATCTAACGAATACACGAAAGTTAGTAACAAAGCCCAACAGTTCGCCCTAGCTGCGGGGCTAGAACAGAAGAAGAAAACTTTCGAAGAACTCGTACCCTCCTATCTCCACGACTTCGCCGACATCTTCGCTAAAGACGGACTTAACACCCTTCCCCCTGAACGACCTGGCATTGACCACTGTATTGAAACGAAACCCGGATTCATCCCAAAGACGTCGAAAATCTACCCTCTCTCCATTACCGAATGAACTGCTGTTAAAGCATTCATCGATGAGAACGTACAGAAAGGTTTTATCTCAGAATCGAAGTCACCGCAAGCTAGCGGATTCTTCTTTGTCGGGAAGAAAAGCGGGGACTTAAGACCATGCCAAGATTACCGGTACATCAATGATTGGACGATAAAGAACGCGTATCCGCTCCCACTCCCATTATCCCTGGTCGCACGGTTGCATGGAGCCAAATATTTCACCAAGATGGACATCCGATCCGGCTATAACAATATCTGTATCCACCCCGATGATAGATGGAAAGCGGCATTCACTACTGAATTCGGGCTCTACGAGCCGAACGTCATGTTCTTTGGTCTTTGCAACTCCCCGGCTACTTTCCAAGCCTACATGAACCGTACTTTCCAACAGGAGATAAACGAAGGATGGCTAGTAATTTACATGGACGATATCCTCATCTTCTCAAACGACCCCAACGAACATCATGAACGAACCCGCCGCATTCTAACCAAGATACAGGCAGAGAAGCTCTTCTTGAAACCGGAGAAGTGTACCTTCGATGCACAAGAAGTTGAGTATCTCGGAATGATTATCCGTCCAGGATGTGTCGCCATGGACACCGCTAAAACTGATGGGATCCGCGATTGGCCAATTCCAACCACCGTCAAAGAAACACGGTCATTCCTCGGCTTCTGCAACTTTTACCGGAACTTCATCCCCCATTACTCCGATATTGCACGACCGCTCATTGATTTGACAAAGAAGAACAATGTTTTCTCTTGGTCGGCTCCATGTCAGGATGCCTTCACTACGCTGAAAGAATGTTTCTTGAAACAACCGGTCCTTCGTAACCCTGATCCATCGCGCCAATTCGCAGTCGCAACCAATGCATCATTGGTAGCCACTGGAGCTGTCCTTCTTCAGACTGATGAAAACGGCGCTTACCATCCGTGTGGATATCTTTCGCAATCTTTGAACCCGGCAGAAAGGAATTACCAGATTTTTGATCGGGAACTCCTCGCAGTTATCCGAGCACTGACGGAGTGGCGCCACTACTTGGAAGGGAACCCTCATCTGGTCATCGTATTCACTGATCATATGAACCTTCTCTATTTCCGTACCGCACAGAAGCTTACTCGTCGCCAGGCCCGGTGGCAATTAATCCTTTCATGCTATGATCTAGAACTCCACCATGTCGCCGGGACCAAGCTTGTTGCTCCCAATGCCTTATCTCGCCGCGCTGATCATATTCCCACTGAAAGCGATAACGAAGATGTCACTCTCCTCCCCGATTCTCTCTTTATCCGCCTCCTTGACCAAGAATTAATGACTACCCTGGCGAACCCAGATCCCGATGATACTGATCCCATCTTCCAAGCCGCCTCTGATGCTCTGAACGGTCTTTGCCTTCCCCCCATGAAATCAGCCCTCTCCGATTGGACAATAAAGGACGATATCTTATTCTATAAAGATCGTGCCTATGTCCGTCCCGCCGGACAACATGCTATTTTAGAACGCACCCACGATCACGCCACCGCCGGACACCCTGGTCGTTTTAAAACCGAAGAACTAGTGAAACGCGACTTCTGGTGGCCGTCTATGGGCACCTATATCTGAAAATATGTTGAGGGCTGCGCCTTGTGTCAACAGATGAAATATGATACTCATCCCACGACCCCTCGCTTGTACCTATCCCTTCCTCTGTTTCTACTCCCTTTGCCCAAGTCTCTGTCAACCTCATCACTGATTTACCACCCTGTAACTCTTTTGATTCTATCATGGTCGTGGTAGACCATGGGCTTACGAAGGGGGTAATTCTTATCCCTTGTACGAAAACCATCACTTCGGAAGGAATAGCCAAAAAGTTTTTCAAATACGTCTATCGCCGCTTTGGACTCCATGAGAAAGTAATCTCAGATCGGGGTCCGCAGTTCGTATCCAAATTCTTGAAAGCTCTTGCTAAGCTATTGAAATACGACATCGCTGCTTCTACCGCTTATCATCCGCAGACAGATGGACAGACGGAACGTCTAAATCAAGAACTAGAAACCTATCTTCGCATCTACTGCCGTAACAATCCAGAAGACTGGGTCGAACACCTCCCCATGGCCAAATTCGTCCACAATCATAGAAAACACGACTCTCGCAACACCTCCCCATTCTATCTCATGATGGGATATGAGCCATGAGCTCTCCCTCACGTACTCCCCGAATCCACTGTCCCTGCAGCAGAAGAACGACTTCGCCTCCTTCAAAAGATACGTGAAGAAGCCATCTCTTGTCACAATCTCGCAATGCAGCGAATGGCCGAACGATCGCATGGGAAGAAGTACCAACCATGGAAAATCGGAGATAAGGTTTGGTTATCAGGAAAAAACCTTATCACACAATTACCGTCACGGAAACTCGCCCCAAAACGATACAGACCTTTTACCATCACTGCAGTACTATCCCCGATCACGTTCACACTCCAGTTACCCGCACAATGGAAAGTTCACCCCACATTCCATGCTTCCGAACTATCATCCTATCACGAAACAGAAGTCCACGGCCCTAATTTCCACGAACCCCCAGCTGACATCATCGATAATGAAGAAGAATACGAAGTCAAAGCCATCTTATCGCACAAAGGCACGGGTAAACGTAGATGCTATCTTGTATCCTGGAAAGGGTATTCTTCTGCTAGTAACGAATGGATCCCCCAAGAAAATCTTGATAACGCCTCTTCGATTCTCGCCGCTTATAAGAAAGCTCACGGATTATAAGAACCTCAGAATATCCGACATGTCTACTCGTCCCAACCGCCTCCACACTCTCGAAATCTGCCTTGCTCAACTTTGCGTCCTCATATCCCATATTGATACTATGACCGACACCCTTACCTCTCCTACCGTAACCTCAACCACCTTAACCAACGACTCCGAATCTTCGTCTCACTATTTCGCTGTCCTTGACGACATTGAAACCAACACAATATTTGAATCCGCCCTTCTTTCTGAGCAGTACGCTATAGAAATTGATAACCTCCTCGCTGAAAGAGGAGCCCTCTCGAGCATGTTGCTCATTAACATTATCCGAGCAGCTAAGCTCGTTGAACGTACCTCCGAACTTCTTGACGATGAACGTATCAAAACGATCTTTCGTCATCTTCACATTCGTATTCGCAACACTGCAGTTCGCCTCATGCCTTCCACTACCAAGGAGATTGTTAGAGAGGCCATCCATATTGTCACTGAACGAATTGCAAACAACCCGGTCGCCAGACCACCATCACCCCACGTCGCAGTCCCTATCCCACCTCCGGTTGAGACAACTCCCGTTGAGCACGCACCTAATACTATCATTCCTCCTCACGTACCTAGCATATCGGCTGCTACTGCGCCTCACAACGCAGCAGCGCAACCCGCTCGTATCCGTCCCATCCGCTGAACCCAATCCAAGCTCAAAAGAGAGCTCTCCGTCTCCCCTACCACCTGTAACCGCATCCTCCGTTCCAAAACCCCGTCTCCACCGCCTCAGACGTCTACCATCACTATCGTAAAGACCGAAAATTGCGATAACTTTATATGTCGCAACTGTAACCAAACCGGCCACCGCCACAAGAACTGTCCCACGTACTTCTGTCGTGTATGCCGCGACCTAGCACCCGGCCATTTGTCGGCCTTCTGCAAGGAACTTCGCGGAGAGAAAATTATACCATTGGTTTGGACGGACGACGGTTTCTACGATGCCCTCGCTAAGTGGGAAGCTGATAAAGACGCAGAACATGAACAGATCTCAGTCAAAGAAGACGAGAGATTATTCAGTCAGTGCGCCGGAGACCGCGATGACTACGAATATGACCATAACTTTGAATGTTGAAATCGGTGATTTCAACGATAATAATGGGGTAATGTTACAGCCGAGTACGCCCCTATTCATTTTCTCTTCCTTTTTACTTGTATTACGTCACGAGCCGCACGATGCCGCCGCCGCTAGACTTCTCTTTATCTCTTCTGCTTACTCAATGTATTACATCACGATCACTACCAAGCCGTCGCTAGATGATCTATTCTTCCTATCTCTGACTTGGCCTTATCTCTGACTCATTTTGACTTGTATACACTTGCCCTGAAGTCGTCTTCACTAGCTATATAAACTCGTCTTTGTACTATGTAGTTCTTTACTTTAATCTTACTAGGTTTTACCTGGAACTTCCTTCGCTTAAGACCTCCAATCTTAAGTCGTCTGAACTTGATTCAAGCCAAGGACACTCTCCTTGTCTTGTCTTATTGAACCACTGAACTTCAGTATACGCTGAAGTCTTGAATCGACCTTAGCCGATCACTCTTATCGAGTGGCTATACATCAGAACTATCCTAGTTCGTAACAGTTTCATAGCTTGACCTGGGTGGAGGAGAAAATTTGTGCCATTTATTGTGTGACTGCACATGTCACTTGCTTGTTCCAGTCTGCCGATCCCTCTCAACCCAGAGTGTTTCATGGCAATACGTGTGCCCATGACATGAATGTGGTTCCGACTGTGTCAGTCCTTCCTCGTACTCCTGCTGATGTCAATGGTCTGCTGAGCATTATATTTGTAGGTCCTGGAAAATTCGACCCTGCTAAAGTGGGCTCGGTGTTTCGTGTTCGCAAGCAGATGATTTGGCAGTTCCTCTTGTGGCTTAAACATCATAACAGGTTGTATTGCAGTGTTGCACTTGACCTGGACGTTTTATCTTTGTATCTGGAGGATGATGTCCTCTCAGGCTTATCTGACCGTGTTGTGCAGGATCATGAACTTGACATAAACACTGTTTTTGAGCAGGAAACAGCAGGCTTTTCTGACCATCCCACACAACTTTTGAACCACAGCGACAGTGATATGCAGTTGGTCACGATTGATCACACTAACGACGACTCTGTGGTCATGCTGGAAAAAATGGGTGTCTCAGATCCCGAGAGCGATAAAATTAGCGGCTGCACTTTTACTGCCGCAGCCCTTAGGAACTTGTACTCATGCTCTAGCTTGCAGCCTGACCTTGTCGTTCATCATGGTTCTCAGGCAATCAATGAATACAATCATCCTGATCTCATCCCAGGTATGTACCCGACCCTTTTTTCTTCTGGTATTGGAGGTTTTGAGGACAAGACAAGGCCTACCGCTTTGTCCTTTCAGCAGCAAGCACAGTATTATTTGAATTTGGCAGATCGCTCATTCCATTACCATCATTCTTATCTGTTTGTAGCTCTGAACATGATTCAGTGTCGTGCGGCTCATCTGAATACGTTTTTCACTGTTCACAAGGCTCAGTTTGATTCCATAGCAAGGAAGCTTACACAGGTCTCGCCTGGTGTTCTCGACAGACTTGCATGGCGTTTGGAACGTGAGCATAAGTTGTCTCAGTTGAGTGCAGAAGAACAGACAGTGTTCAGTTTACTGAAAAATCTTAATACCATTGCTGCTAGAATTCCAGGGTCTCAAGCCTCGAAGATTTTTGTGCGCAATGAAATATGGAGCTACTTCAGTTACTTTGGGTTACCACACCTTTTTTTCACATTCAATCCCAGTGCAGCTCACAGTCCCATTTTTCAGGTGATGTTTGGTGATACTTCTGTAGACCTCTCCAGCCGATTTCCTAGGTTGATTGCTGGCCATGAGCGTGCGCTCCGCTTGGCGCATGATCCAGTGGCTGCCACGGATTTTTTCGAATTTTCGTGGAGATGCTGTTTCGAACATCTTCTGGGATGGGATTTCAAAGCCGAGAAATCTAAAGCTGCGGATGGTATCTTTGGTCAGTTACGTGCATTCTATGGTTCGTCTGAATATACTGAGCGTGGCTCTCTGCATGGTCACTACCTCCTGTGGTTAGATGGCGCAGGCAATCCTTCTGAACTACATGCCAAGCTGCATGACGAGGTTTATCAAAAAAAGTTCTTTGATTTCTTTGACGATATCATCTCCCATCATCTACCTGATGTTGAAGTAGAAATCGACCCTAAGTTTGATCCTCATGTGGAGAGACCTCCGTGCCCTCCAATCCTAGGCTCTCAACAGAATCTGGCATCTGATGAGATTGCAGAGTGGGATTCAGTTTTTCTTACAGAAGTCAAGCAGTGCAGAGAGGCCCTGCAACGCCACACATGTCACGCCGTTTGTCATAAATACGGCAATGATGGAACTTGTCGATTTCTCTTCCTGCATGACATTGTCGACACCTCTTATTTTGATCCAGACACCAACTCTGTTGTTTTTCAGTGCTGTGATGGGACCGTTAATTATTTCAATCCCTACATCCTTGTATTCTGTTGTCACAACCATGATCTCAAATGCATCCTGTCTGGAAAAGCTGCGAAGGCTGCAATGTTCTACATCTCCGACTATATTACCAAAATGGACACTAAGACATATGAGATGCTGTCATTACTCTTGCGCGCAGTTGCTCGTCTGCCCGATAATCTGACGGTGAATGGTGTCATGAGTGGGGCCAAGATGCTGCTCCATAAATGTCTGTTGCAGTTCAATCGTCAACAACAAATTCATGCACAACAGGTGGCACGTTATGTCCGGGGCCTTGGAGATGGGATTCCTTCTCATGCAACTGTGCCAATGTTATCCTCATTACTGCTGTCAGATGTCAGACAACATGAAGTGCTAGACGGCAAGACACCCGATGATGACTTAGGGTATGAAACTGATTCAGATGGTGGTGACTCAGACATTGTGGACGATCATGAGCAGACTCATATATGCATTGTGACTACAAATACAGGAGACATTGTAGAGATGAATCAAGTTCAACATTATATTCACTGTGCTGACACTTTGGAGGACATGTCTTTTTACGACTTTTGTTGCTGTGTATGCCTGCAGACGAAAGCGAGGAGTAAAGGTATCAAGAATACAAGTGAATCTCGACTTGGTGTGCTGCAAAGGCATGCGCTGCAACCTTCCCATCCATTAAGTAGTACACATGAGTTGGTGGAACATACCAATGAGGATTGTGGCGAATGTAATCGAGAGTACATCCCGAGAGTCGTTGGGATGTCCATTCCTCGCGCAAACAATGTGAAAGCATGGGCACTCTTCGCGCTGGCTCATTTCAAACCATTCAGTGTTACCAACCCCTTATTGCCTCCCGGCACAACAGCAGAGGCAATGTTTGAGACATTCCAATTCTCACCGCGTAGTAAAATGGTTATGCACAACTGGGAGGCTGTTCATGAATGCGAAGACGAGAGAGATGCTGAAAGGTTACGCAAACAAGCACTGTTAACGGGAGCAAGAAAGACACCTACGATGAATGCTTCACCCTTGGAATATGAACTTGACCTTGCCCTACCAGACCCTCGTGGTAGAAGTTCACAGGAGGACTTTCGTATGAACCAATTTCTACTGCTTCTCCAGCAAGCTGGTTGGTTGGTGAAGATCGCGCCGAATCCTTCAGAAGTCCCTGCAACACAGTCTGAGTCAGTTAACCTATCCACAGGCAGTGAAGGCTCTATTGAGTCAGTCAGCCCCAACGGATTCAATGAAGAACCGAGTCCACTCAACAACGTACCTGTTGAATGCAGCCAGAAGCGCCTCAAATCTTGGAACAATGAGATAAAAGCTCAAGAGGCGACCGTTGCTAATGCTCATCGCAATGCCTTGAATCCTGATCAGCCAGTGGAGCATGTACCAGTGCGGGATACAGACACTTATGCCAATGCAATGGCTCTTGATGTCAATGCTGGTCGATGCTACAATACAGAGAGTGCTCCAAGCTCGCAAGATGCGCTGTCCCTGGAAGAAGTTATAACCATGATCGGCAATGAGAATCACCTTAATGAAAAGCAATGGCGTGCTTACCGAATCATTGCAGAGTATTTTGTCCAAAAATTTGTTCGAAAAAGCGTTAATACTGATAGTACCTTCCAGCTCACAATGTTAATGACGGGTCCAGGCGGTACAGGCAAGACTCATGTAGTGAAGGCAGTGCGTACTGTCATGGAGTACTATGGGTATGGCCATATCATTTGTTTCTTGGTGCCAACAGGTTCAGCAGCTGCACTTATTGATGGGATGACGATTCATAAGGGTCTAGGCATCAAAATTAAGTCAGCAAACAAAGGTAAAGGCAATCGAGAACCAGGACAAAGTGCACAAGACTATTCTGTTATCGTCAGCATGCAGAATAAGTCTCAATTGCGCGACAAATGGAAAAATGTTGAGTTTCTGTTGGTCAATGAGACTTCCTTGCTGAGTCTTCAACTGTTGGCTGAGATTGACCACGCTCTCCGATTCGCAAAAGAAAGACCAGATTTATGGTTTGGAGGCGTTGTCGTTATATTCTCCAGGGACTTCTTTCAGTACCCACCTGTAGGTGGAAGTGCATTGTATACGCCGATTTCGCGGTATGCAGGGCAAACAGATGATGAAATTAAGAAATGGTTGGGAAGGATGGCATGGAAAACTATTAACACGGTCGTCAGCCTCCAGGAGCAACAGCGAATGAAAACCAATATTGAATATGGTGATGCTGTGACTCGCCTTCGCACTAGACAGTGCACATTCGAAGATCTTGAGCTGTTCAATTCGCGTGTCATTAAGTTGGCTAATCATGTCAACGGAGTGGACATGGCTGCATGCAGAAATCACCAGGCAGCCGCAATTGTTGTCACCAATGCAGTTCAAGAGGTATTGAATGCCAGAAAGGCTGAGGTTTCGTGTCTTGCCCAGGACTTAGTTCTTGCAAATGCATTAGACAAATGTTCCCACGAGTCACTTACACTGAGTGACCGACTTCAATTGATTCAGTTGGACTTCAGCTCTGCTAAGGTTTCTCATTCATTGCCTGGTTGTATTCCACTGTATGTAGGAATGCCAGTCATCTTGCGTGTTCGCAACATCTCGACTGACCTAGGAATCACCAATGGGTCTCAAGGATCGGTGCGACATATATTCACCGCTAAATGTCCTTTGGGCCTGACTCATGTTAAATGTGTGCTCATTGACTTTCCTGGATCCAAAGTCAGATTGATGGATTTGCCTAAAGGATGCTTCCCTATTGTGCCTGTGAGTTGGATCTTCACTACTTTGTTAAAGGATGATCAAGGCGTTGAATGGAAGATACGCATTACTCGACTTCAGTTACCGATACAGCCTGTATATGCTGTGACAGGTCACTCAGCGCAGGGCAAGACTTTGCCGAGTGTGCTAGTAAACTTACATGAAGGTGGTTTTGGCGCTTATGTCGCAGCTTCACGAGCTCGTTCACGTGAGGGTCTGTGTATCTCTGAACCTGTGACTCTTAACCAGCTGAACAAACCACTTCCTTCAGACCTCGTCTGTGAAGTCCGCCGCTTTGAAGCTATTGAACACAACACTTACATCTGATGCGGACTGCAAGAAGGACAAATCATGCTAGTTCCTGACGCTGAAGCTGAGATGGAAATGAGATCTGCCAAAGTAAGTGCCACATTTGACCAAGACGAGCTTTCTGCTATGAATAAAAGACAAAGGGCCGAAGACGATCACTCTCCGACTGAAGTCGACAGGACTGTATACAAGTGTAGGAGAGGCTGACGATATGTCGAGCCAAGTGTTGTAGGCTGCAGAAGCATGGTGCATATCTTCACTTTCTCTTACCATTGATTGGCGACTCATCGAATTTACCACTTGGCTTGTCCAGAATATACTATTGAACAAGCGTCGACATCTTGCACGCCATCAATCGATTGAAAACTACTGGTAACTACCACATGCAATGACCTAGTTTTTTAACTGACAACTGTCACTCCATCTACTTAGCCACATCACATCTATTATGCCATCATCCCACTCGCCTCACCGACTAACATCTATCATGCCTTCAATACAATGACGTTGACACACAGACGCAGCACCCTGGGCATCTTGGTTTTGAGTTCCATAGTGCCGATCTTGAGCCGCCTCTCTTGTTCCCACGGCTATCAGTTTACAAGAAGTCCAGCGCTTGTAGTTTGGGTCTCACATGTGATTCTGGACTTGCCTGTGAGGGCTGGTGGTAGGCTGCACAAGGAGCGCACATCACTCTCTTTCTTACCATCAAAAACCAACTGTGATTCACACCAACCGCTGCTGATTGCTGTGTGAGATGAATCAGGCCTCCAATTGGTGTACATAGCACGTCTTCTGCATAGGGCTGTATCTCACTGCTTTTGAAGTCTTGAATGTTGACACACTCGTTCTGGAGGTGTACAACCACCTGCCTCTCCTTGTCGATGTCCTGGCATGGAGGGCCACAAACTCCCGTACTCGCAAGGTCGGTTCTGAGGTCGTGTCTGCACGGTTTGCCCGTATCGTCAAACCGTTTGTGCGGATGTATGTTCCTGAGTTGTGCCACACTATGCATGTCACGAGGGCAATTATCACGGGCTCATGTGCATGGCAAATGCTCAGTGGAGACGATTCTCCCATCAATAACCTGAACATTATCGTGACAAACGGGGGGTTCGACTTGTTTTGTACCTTGATTGAAAACACTCTGCTTTATGGGTGGGTTGATAGGACTGCCAAACCACACAATGCCTTCAACAGCTCTGCCCAATGGTTCGCAAGGTTCAAGTTTCGGGATCTGTTTATTACCATCACCGAGGCCAAGATCGATGGCTTATTCAAAGTCGTTTTGTGTTCGCCCACCACTGCAGGTATGTTGTTTATGACTGCAGGTGGTTTTGGTATGCTGTATCCCGAATGGACGTTAAACAATGTCGCAATCATCAATCGGACGATCCTTCGAGGAAATCGAGATCACGACAAAGTCGGATGCATACGTCACAACCGATTTGTATGCCATGATGATACCAACTTCATGTTGGGAGCATGTGGGCAGCTCTGCCCTATGCGGTGGCGTTATATTTCGGACTTTGGAGAATAATCACTGGTCATCAACTGGGATGCACACTTCTCCTTAAGATCCATGATTAGGATGTCCCACATGATATGGCGTCTTGCAGAGCATTGCCGCAATGGCTGCTGTCCATATAACCCCACCAACAATACACAATTGGCGGTTTTCCCACCCATACCTATTCCAAGTGACCTTGCAAGTATTCAGGTGCAGGAGGCGCGCATAGATAACCATACACCCGTATGTTTTACTCCAAAATCGTTCCCCATTTGTGCACTAATATCTGCTTGACGTAGCACTATGCAGACAGACGACAAGTGTTATTATATGCGATGCTTGCAGCAGCTCCACACCTTGTTTCCGTGCCCCTGCGTGATGGGGTAACACAACTCACGAACTTATCACAACTGGAAACGTCTCACTGGCTTGATCATCTCAAGCGAGATAAGTTTATTGTGCTTATGGGCTGCTTGTGGCAATCTTTCAACATGTTGCCTGGAGCTCCTGACACTTCTTGGGAGCATGGCTACACCATCATCCATGAAGATCCATGGACGTTTCCTCCTCTGAATGCTTTGATTTGTGACATAGCTTGCGTAACTGACGTACATGATGAAGTCACTGGCAATGTTTTGGTCATCAAACATAAGAAGGGGAACAAGCACAATATCGTCGACATGACCAGGGAAGACGTGTCCATTGTTGATTCGCTCATCAAAAGGTTAGTTTCGACTTTTCGCCACTGACACTTACTGACTCATATGCAGAGCCATTCATACATCAGATCTGTGAAAGGAAGGGCTATCTATTGTGCATAGGATGAGGAGAGGGAGACTCTGTACACTACAGTCGAGATTTAATGTGGTTCTGACACTGGGCACATGCAATGTATGATTTACTCTTCTCGCGAGTGATGGTTCTGAATAAAACAGCACGCCTGCATTAGTATAGAGTATATTGACCTCGAGGTGTAAGTCGACCAGCGAACACCATGTCGTGACGCCTGTTCAGATTTTTTTTTGTCTCAGATCAGTGACACTCTGGATTAACATATGTAACATAGGGGATTCATTTTCATGTGTCAGTTGATCGTAGACTCAAATGACTTCTTCGGTCTCTCAATTGAACAATATTTTCACATGCCATTCCTTGTACATGATAGGCTATAGTATCGGCCTCATCGTCAAGGATGATAGGACTCCGCCTGTCACCCTCATCTTGAAATTGTTTTCTTGATAGCGATCAACGAATGTTTCAATTTGCGTGTTCAGTCATCCATCATCTCTAGTACTGGGAACCATCAATCTGACCTGAATCTGTCAAGACTAGTACCCCTGTTTCAAGTGTCTTATAATGTATGGTCCGTATTCGAGAACCCGATTGGCCACTCATTAATCATTAATAGTGATTGTGTGGTGGCACAACAGGGGTTCGATCCACGCTGTGCTGTGGAAGCACGCAAAAAATACTTTAATTATGGGAAGACCGATTTGAGCGCATCGGTCAGGGGTTGTCTTTAACATGTGTCTTGGACACTGGTGCTGCAGTGGTTCGTCTGTAACCAAGTGCTGGAATGTGTGCTGAATGATTGACTTATCTATTCAGGAATCTGATAGAATCAAGAATCGGCCTTGTTA
This sequence comes from Suillus subluteus, assembly GCA_016647755.1. Lineage (NCBI taxonomy): Eukaryota > Fungi > Basidiomycota > Agaricomycetes > Boletales > Suillaceae > Suillus > Suillus subluteus. The sequence continues at coordinate 201,241 of JABBWI010000107.1, read as the reverse complement.
AATTTTGTCTTGCAATGCACCATTATGGGTATCACGCAGGTGAGAATGACATCCGTGCTTGAAGATAAAGTTTCATGCAATATAATGTCTAGTAAGCCTGCCAACAAGACAATTTGAATGCAAATCAGTGTCACTTCAGGCCTTCAGGCTTCACCGGTGCAGCCTGTTGTCACCTTGGTCATTGAATCTTCAATCGTATCCAGGAACAGCATAGATTTTCAGGACTGGCACAAGGCCTGACAAACTCTGAAGGGATCGTAAAATTGAAGATTTAAAAAGTGTAATTGGCTGGATCTCATCGTTCTTGCACCCAATATCCTTGTCATGACAGAACCGCAATCTTCCCTGTCCCCTTCGCCACAACCAACACGTCAGTCTTCACCGCTGAGTTGGCCACCATCACGCGAAGGTAGCCCTGTCAGTGAAGGCACTAAGCTGACAACCTCCCCGCTATATATATCATTACTTGCAAGTGTCAAATCCGCAGGCTCCCTAACGGAAGAAGCTGTTGGGGAGAAGAACATCCCAGTTGAAAACAATCCTCGTCCATTATCAGTACTAATGGGAGACAAGGCCGAGTACTGGGTCAATGGCAGCGGCGACCTCCTGCGTCTCAAGTTCCCTGCAAGGTTAGACTTCCACGGCAAGTACAGCCACTTGGGACCGTACTTCAGCCTTCTGGACTCAGGAGTAAGTGATCATCAAATATGCTTGACCAGCAGGGCCGCTCACAGAAACTTGATGAAAGCTGGACTTGACGAACTTGAAAAGGGCCAGAGGTCACTTCGAGCTGCATTTCCTGTCACCTGATGATGAGGAAAGCGGGCAATACCCCCAAGAAGCACTCGACATGTCACACAGGGTCCTCGAAACATTGTCTGCGCTGACAACTGAAGTGGAAGATGTCCACAATGCCTGTAGGTTACTTTAGATGCAACTAAAATTACTTGGCTCATACTCCTGTCATGACGCAAGCGGTACCCCAATCAGAGCGGCCAGTCGTGTCAGCATTCTTCCGTGCATGTGCAGGGAATGAACAAGATAACTTTGTGTTGCTTGTGCAATCTGAGCCTCTGTTCAAAGACCTTCCCAACGACAATCAAGGCGCTGTTCCCTGCGTTTCTCGCAGCAACATAGGAAATGCGTATTGTTTAGCATGATTCTGCATGTATATTGACGAGCAAATTTGCCCACCTAGGGTCCAAAGAGTTGCTTAGCCCAAGTGCGTTGTTGTTCAATCCACTGTGCAAATCTGTTGACAAACTTCCACACAGGCAAAGCCAAGAAGTTGGCGCAAAACAAAGAGGAGAAGTCAAGGTCGAGTAACAATGGTGGTAACACTGCATCAGGTACGATGAATCGAGTCGGCTGTACGATGCACACTGTACTGACAGCTGTGTATTCAGAAGTCATGCGTATACGCGACTTGTATGACCCAGACAGTCGCTACTCAGGTTTGGGAAGCCTGCGCAACACTAAGGTCAAGTGTCCCGACATCCGGGACAGTCAAGGCACCCTCATTCACCCTTGTGACTACAGAACAAAGTTGCAGCAAGCGCGCTTTGTCGAGGTTGAGGTATATCTGAAGTTGTAAGTCTCACTGTATGGGCGGATCGCAGCCAAATGCTGATTTGCACTTCACAGATGGAGAATTCCTCCAAAAACTAAGATCGACCAGATGATGAGTGACCGGGAGAAATTTGGTTTGCACAATTACCAAATTATCATGCGCCAAATGCAGCTGCTGCCGTGCACAGCGTACTTGAAACCCGCTGTTTTGGATCCAAAGGGAAAGCAGAAGGCATCAGAGGAACCCGAAGGGCAATCAGCCAGGAAGAGATCCAACGTTGCCAGCGACGACATGGATATCAACTTCTGAAAGGTCGTTCAGCGGCATTTGTACATGTGAGTTTGAAGCACAACAACAGGGGTAATTCACATTGACTTATGCTGCACAGAAAAACATCTTCGACACAATGCAAGTTTGAGCAATGGCTATAGCTTAAAAAACACCTTCAACACGGTGCAGGATTTTATTGTGACAATGTGTTCACACCTTCAACATGGTGTGCGATTCGTTTGGGACCAAATTATGGCACCTTCAACACGTTGCTGAAAGCTGCATACGATGTAGATTAGTATATTGTATGTGGATTTCTGTAGTTTAATAAAAGCCAGTGTCTGCACACTTTGACCAAAGTGTACCTGATAATTGGAATCCACACCGTCAATTGGATGCACTGAGACAGGGTTGGATCAATTTCACATGGAATCAGAAAGCACCAAAAGGTGCATGCGGAGCAGGTAGCCTGCTAAAATTCAACTCGAACACATATCACACTCTACCGGGGACAACGCCTGTCAAGATGTCCAACAGGGAGCTGGCTAGTAAGTCACTCGCAAGTAGTTGACTTGTATTGCTCAATGGCAATCAGTCTTTCAGAATGAGATGTTCATGCAGAACATCTACAGTCATCTCACTTGCCTCTCAGACATGTTGGCATTCAGCGCAACATGCCAGGATGCAGAACTTGCAGGTATGAACGTCATACTGCAACGGTTTGCTGCTGTGGTTGAACCATTCGTCGGAAGCCATGTCGCGCACCTATGCCATGTCATGCACGTCACAAACACGGTGATCACAGGCTCATGCACACTGAAATTGTGGCTGGGAGACGAGACTACACCGAATGACATGAACCTCATCATGGCAGACACTCGCACCGGAGGCCACTCACTGTACTCCTTCATAGTGGACACCCTCCAGTACGTCCACGTGAGAAACAACACTGAACTGAACTATGCCTATGAGGGAATTGTTCGCGGGTTCGCAAAATATCAACACCACAATCGATTCATTACGGTGTCGCAAACATGTGCCGATGGCATGTTTAAGGCAATTACCACGAGTCCTACAATGGCAGATATGATCTGCATGACCCCAGGCGGAGTGGCGGTATTGTATCCGCAATGGACGCTACACGGGATAGCAGTGACAAACCACACACTGGTTCACACTGCCATTGAAAATGTGGGATGTTTCCAACAGGCCCATTGGGATGTGCAAAGGACAACAGATTTCTTGAATAGACCATGCGGATCACTTTGTCCTGCAGTGTGGAGGGATGTCGCTGACAACAGTGAACAGATTTTGGTGCTAGAATGGGACTTGAGGTTCTCCATGAAGTCAATACTGAATCGTTCAGGCACCATCTGGCGCCTTGCGTTGGACTGCCAAAATTCTGCATGTCCCTTCAATCCAAACGTCAATGCATGTTCGGCACGTTGTAGAGACTCGTGTTTGAGCAGGTGCATATGGGCCCATATTACGAATCTTGACAACTGGCCTTTACTGCACGACTCACACCATCATCCATATGCAATTTCTATCATGTCTCTGGTCATTCCACATACAACGCGCAGCTTTCCCACGAAACACGCCATAGGCGCGCTACCTTCCCACACAACGCGCAGCATTCCCGCGCATGCGCCTTGTGCGCTTTCTCGCGCTTAAGCGCATTGCATCGCGCATCATCCAGGAGCATTCATCCATTGTTCAACCAGTCCCTTGGTATGTCCCTTTTCATTATCTGACCATATTTTGCATATTACACTTCCTATTTCATTATGGACCCTTACTTTACATCATTTACATACTTAGAGCGCTCCCTATTCAGCTCCGAGCCCTGGGAGAGCGCTTAGGTAGAACTTACATACTTTCATGTTCGTTTTTACAACTTAGCTTCTGGCAGTCACCATCTATCACCAGTTAGTTCCATGCAATGCATGTATCCGTCATTGTTTTGAGGCCCTAGCATCAGTCTATAGCTAGTGGCAATATCAGTATCAGTCTTCAGTCGCTTTTCATCACATCACCATCTCCCTACACTTGTGCACTGCTCGCACTACCATTCCTGTTCTCCGCACCTTTTCGCCCTTTTCGCACTTTCGCCTTCCCGCGCTTCGCGCATTTTCGCATTTCACTTTCCCGCGCGTGCCTTCAGGGTGTTTCTCGCGCTTTTACCGCCATTGATCAGGGTTGATCAGCATCACTTCGTGGATCCTTGTGTCGGAAATTTGCAAAACCTATTTAAATGCTCTTTTGTTGAGATGTCATTGAAACTCCTATCAGAATGATGATGTAAGAGTGGTCTCTGAGTTTCAATACATTGCAATGCGCTTCAAACACGTCTTTCCTTGTATTTGCGCCCCCACCATCTGTATGCTTCCAATTCCTCACTCTCATTGATTCTGTAGATACATCCTGTATATCTGACCACATTATGGGTCCTGATCGAGCCAAAATCTGTGAACTCTGCGATCAGAACATCAAACCACGCGGGTGGGCCACACATCGAAAGGCTTGCGAGAGGAATGCCCAAAAATGAGCGCAAGATCAACGAGTTGCGGAATCAATCCGGCAGCGAAAAGGTGTGTGTTGATTTACTCTAAATAATTTGATATCTATTGACATCTGAACCAAGCTGCAGCTGCAGATCCAAACACTGTGTGCGGCACACATTGTAAGTCTCGCCTTTGATATCACTACATTATTATGTCCGTTTTACTTAATAGCTTATCTGTTTAGTCGCAACAGGACAGCACGTCCCATCTTCACCGGGACCGAGTTCTTCGAATCCAAACTCTATTTTCGGTGAGTTCAATGATTTCAATGATTAGTTCATTGTATATTTTTAATACGGATGACTTAGAAGACCAACAATCTTTCCCTGCTGATGACGGGGATCTTGAATACCAACGTGAATTCGAGCTTGATGATATCAAGGTTGAATATCACCCGAAGAGTGGGATCCCAACCAAGGTCCAAGCTTTTGGCGATTTCAAGCGCCAACCAGCCCATTATTCATTGTGGTCGGCTCCTGATCCTGACACGCGTCCTTGGCGTCCCTTTAAGTCCCGTTTAGAGTTCGATGTCGCCAAAATTGCGCTCGAAGCGGCCCTCAACAACGAACAGACTGACCGTCTCTTGGATATCTGCCGCCGCTGTGCGCAGAAATCAGAGAAATTCACATTCCATAATCACAAGGATGTTCGTGCTAAGTGGGATGCAGCATCGCAGCGTCTAATGGGGGTTGTCTCGCCCCTTGCTGGATGAATTATGTTGGACTAATCTTTCACCTCAGTTTACAAAAGACGTTGTTTCGATACCCTTCGCTGATAGATCTTGGGACTATGATGTCTACTATCGTGATCTTTGGGAGTGGGCGACTGACCTCCCCCACGATCCTTATCTTTTTCCTCATTTTCATTTCGACGCTCAGCGCTTGTCGAAGTTCAATGGCCAAACATTCAAACACTTTGTAGACGAGCCCTTTACAGCTCAGCACTTCTGGGATGCTCAAGTGTGTATCACTCATGTAATGTGTGTAGTAATTTTGATGGTGTTTTAATATATTTTGTAGTCGCAGCTGCCAGATGGTGCTAAGCCCCTCGCCTTCATCTTGTATGCAGACAAGACAAAACTATCGAGTTTCGGTACCGCAAAAGGCTACCCTGTCGTTATTAGCGAATTTACCCACTGACATTCGCAATGGTCAGGGAATGGGTGGAGGTTATGTTGTTGGGTGGCTTCCTGTGGTATGATGCATATGTTTGAATCACATCCGTTACTTCCCACTAAGTGTATTAATTGATACAGGTGAAGGAAGACAAACAACACTCCGGCAAGCCGGCATGGGCTAATTTCAAGGCTACGGTATGGCACAAGTCATTTGAAAGGATACTCTCTTCGCTAGCAGAAAGATCGAGAACGGGACAATGGTTGGAGTGCTTAGATGCCGCTCAGCGCTGGTTTTTTCCATTAATACTCATTTTATCATCTGATTTTGAGGAACAGTGAGTCCCCAACTCTCGAGATTGACCTCTCGTTAACTTGCCATGTTCCAAGGTCAATGATGTCACTTACTCGTGGTGTCAGGTCACTGTGGCCATGCCCAGTTTGTCTCATTCCACACAACAAACTTTCTGACACATCATGTCGCTATCCACTTCGCACGTCTCGTGACTCACAGGCTGTCCTAGCAGCTGTGCAAGCGAAGGAAACCGCAGAAGAGCGGGAGGAGGTACTCAAAGGATATGGACTTCGTGACATCCCGGTAAGCTTATCTTCACTCTCCTGGACCTGCTGCATTGTTTTAATGCCATCATAGAATTCATTTTGGGCACTGTCCTCCACAGATGTGCATCGTGCACTGTCTTGGGACAGGCTACACTTTCATTCTGGCGGTGAATGGTCCGATCACCTGTGGGTTGAGCTTCAGAAACATATTAATGGTCTCGGATGAGATAAAGTGTCTCGAGTCGACAAGAAGTAAGTAAATTTCTGTAGTATTGTGATTCAGACTTGATCTGACACGAATCGACACAGCTATCATGCATTTCCCCGCTGGCGAGATCAGAAACATCCAAACCAGGTGATGAACATTTCATTTACAGACAACTCGGTGCACGAAGACATTTCAAAGGTCTGTCACTCATTTTTTTTGCGCTACCTCGTGTCTAACTGATTCATATCACTAGATGATAGTATATGCTACTCATGATATCCTAACAGAAGCAGACTGCCCTATCGGTTATCTGCTCCTCCGCTGTGTCCGTCTTTATATTGAGCTTGACATGTATGCCTCGCTCGAAGTCCACACAGCTGAGACAATCAGCAGTGGCCGACATACGCACTGCACGTTTTCGGCCATTTTGCAGGTATGTTACATGTATTTATGCCATTGATAGTCAGTTAATTGCTTTCAGCAATACATCAACAAAACGGCCGACGAGAGTGACAAAAATTGGAATTTTCCAAAGTTACATATGGACCTACATATCTTTGACGACATCAAAGCGAAAGGAGCGACACGGAATTATAATACAAAGCCTAACGAAAAGATGCACGGCTCATTGAAGGATTCATATCTACTGCGCACGAACTTTCGTGATGTAGCAGAACAGGTGCGTTAAATTTAAGAAACCTGTCTACTACTAATAGCATGTATTCAAATGTGACAGATCCTCCACATCAATATGTGGCAAGTGGTCGCAGATCGCATACGCTGCCGATTATTTGAGTTTGATGAGGCTCAACGTCAAGCAGACGAAGAAGACTTACTCAAGCAAGACGATTTCCTTGTCGATGTCATTGATCGCCCTATCTCAACAAGCAATGTCTTCCATGTGAAGCTCGGATCAAGACAACATTCGCAGACCTTTGATGCAATCGAGGAGGCTCATCGTGACGACCAAGCCTTTGGTAATTTCCGTGTGAAGCTTAATAACTTTCTTAATCTTCTTTTACCCTCATCAAATATACCGCTGCCTGAAGGCAAACACATTCACCTCCGAGGAACTTATGAAGTATGTTCATCTCGGCTCTTTGTTTTCGCTATGCTGACATGTACACGCAGATTACAGAGCATCGTTTCATTCGTATCAACTACGAATCAATGGTTGATTGGCGCCAGCACACAGACTACCTTCGTTGCAACCCCCTTTTCTTTGGTTCCCCGTGCTTCGACTGCATCTTTATTCGGCAGACAGAAAACAAGGTCGTTCTCGGCCAGCTGATATTCTGTTTTGAATGTCTGGTCAGGGATCACAGGTTTCCCTTGGCTCTTATCCACCCCTTTGACGCTCCCACTGGTTTGCGCTCTCGAAAGGACAAGGACCTTAACTTTTTCAGAGTTCGAGCAAGACCACGAGCACAAGCCCAGTTCTATTCAGTTAGATCTATCATACGCGGAGCATTTCTTGTTCCAGATGGACCTTCCGATTATCTTGTAGTTGATACTGCAGATACTGATATGTTTCTTCGCGTGAAGATGATGCACTTGGAGGCAGGCCATATTGTGCGCGTTTGATCTCATGGTTGAGCATCCGCTGCCAGTGGCCCTATTGGTGGTAAGTCTGGGACACTAGAATGTATGCAATGCTGACCCTCAACCTACAGCAACCGCGAAATGGTTCATGGAATATTATTCCATGAGCCGAAGAGTTTATCTATGGCCTGTCAACAAGGGTCAGCGATCAAACAATCAACCGCGAAATGGTACATGGAATGTTATCGACCCGACATTCCATGAGCCGAAGAGTTTCTCGACGGCCTGACAAGGGTCAGCGATCAAACGATCAATCGGTTTCTCGACAGCCTGACAAGGGTCAGTGATCAAACAATCAACTGGTTTCTTGACCCACCCCTCATTCCCCTTGCCACTCCAATGGCATCCACTGCGCGGGTTGCTTGCATCTCGCTTTGTCCCTGCAAACGCCTCGTCGTCTCCATCTGCCTCTTCCCATGAATCCTAATCTGCCACCTGTCCCTTCCTACAACAACATCTCCACTTAAGACTCATCTCGCACCTCATCTGTATTCTGCACCTCACCTACTCTACAAATTGTCCCTGCAGCACCAGCACCCTCATTCGGACCCCCATGACACAACCTCCTACCACCACTGTGCCTACATCCATATCTTCTTGATTACCCAACTTCTTCGCAACACCAGCTCCACCCGCAACATCTACACCTGCAACAACTGTGTCTTCGTCAGTTGTTCCTTAGCCTCATGGCCGCATAGCTGGAATTCGCTGCTCCCTGGACCACATCCACCTTTTCTGCACCTGCAACTTACTCTCCTCTTAATACGGAGCTGCCAACTCTGCACACGTGGCAGCCAAGAGTAAGTCGCAGATGATTCAGAGCGTCAAATCATCTTCTGATCATCTCACTTGATCATCTTCCCAGGAAGCTGTTTCTGTTGGTCTTGAGTATGGTATCAAGCCTGAAGACCACGTCATTACTGCATATCAGTGTCACCCCTTCGGCATATCTCTCGGCAATGGCGGCTCTATGCACATCTTCACTCCCTTGTTCTTCGGTGGCAATGGTATCGTTGGTGCACAGGTTCCTGGGAGCAGGTATCGCATTCGCACAAAGTATCTTGGCAAGGACACCGCAACATTTGCTCTCTATGGTGATGGTGCAAGTAACCAAGGACAGGCGTTTGAGGCATTCAACATGGTATGTGTGTTTTAACTAGTAGACGAACATTGTCTGACCAAGTTTCTTGCGCATAGGCCACACTTTGGGGTCTCCACGCTGTGTTTGTTTGCGAGAACAACAAGTACGGAATGGGTACCTCACCATTGACATCTTGGACACTGGGAGCTGCTGAGAGCCGAACTGGATACGCACAAAACGTAAGTGACCAGCCTATGTACATGCTGATTATTACATGTGTGCTGATTCCATACGTTGTAAGGTCAGGTTATCATGCTTTCATTATCAACATGCAGTCGGAACATAGACACGTTTTGTTCTTGGCACTGATAGACTGCCGCAGCTTCGGCTGCAGAATGCACGAGGTACGACACATATTATATCACGCTATTGTGCTGATTTCGACTGCTCTTGTCTCCCCCAGTTTATCTAGCATTATGTCTCATCTCTCTAGGACTCAGAGCACATCTGACTCGGATGATTCATGGGACGGAGAACCTGCCATTGAACCAGTTGCAATTCCAGGGCCGAGCGCCTCAAAGGGAGACCTCATGGAGGTATGTTTCAGATGTCCAACTATGTTACACATCTAACTCTTCTCTCACTCCAGGCACTTAAGGCGCTGCAGGTACAGGTCCAGAAGCTTGTTGAGGACAACTGTACTCTTCACGAGGAAAATAAAGTTCTCATTTCTGAGAAGCCCAAATGCAAATGTCGTGCAGAAGCGCCTGATGAACTCCTGGCCCATGAGCAAACGATAACACTTTATGCTCGCAAATATGGCATGACCATTGAGATGTTCCCTAATGCTGAACTTCTCAGCAAGCAACGCCCTCAGAATCCGACTCCCTTCAACAGCCGAGACCAGTACTTGACAGCATTAACCCAGGAATCAGCATTCCTGGATGAACTATTCCAGCACTTCCCTAGTCGCCTACACAGCGTCATGGAAAGTTCGTACTTCAGCGATCTTGTAAGTAATATCATATGTTTTGATACTTATGTTTTAACTGACATTCATCCTGCATGACCAGGTAATGAAGTGCATTTCTGAGGCTCGCTCATCAGAGATCAACAAACTGCGTGGCGTTGCGGGGGAGATCTTTGGCCTTCCAGGAATGTACTTCAACAATACCAACTACCGCAGAGCCGATGTCGCCGAAATACAGGACATGCTTGGAGTGTCTGCAACCAATCCAAAGTACAAGACGTTCCCGCCAGTCCTCTTTCTCGGAATGCAGGAAGACCCGTCCTTAAAGACCGTGTTCGGAAATTGGGAGCTTCTAGCTAAGGTATGTTTTCAGCCGATGGTGTCTTCTTACTGACACGTATCCCTGAATAGATTCTGAAGGTCGCACTGCGTGGCGTTACTTCGCTTCACCAAGAGACAACTGGTGGACCGAAGACAAATGCTCGGAAATGGAACTTCAAACATGTCACACCAGGGTGCATCGCGTGGGCCGCTGTCATTGTGAGTCATCATCTACGCTATGTTCAATTGCGTTGCTCAGTCAACATCACAGTCAATTTTTCTGCTGTCGCCTGACACAGAATTTCAGAAGTCTGGCTTAGGAAAGTCATCCGGTATCAACTACAAGGATCTATTCTTCCACTATAAGAAGCTCTTGCTCACGAAATGGGATAGCCGTCGCATTCAGAACATCGTGCAAAACATCAACCAAGACATTTTCAGCTCCGCAAAATCTTCTGCTTCCGCAGTTGGTCAGGAAGATCACTCCAGCGAAATCATTCATGCCATGAACGCACTCGATATGGATACTGACAGCGAGTTGGATGATGCTCCATCTTCTACAGTGCAGGGCGCTGCAGCTTCTCAGTCTGACATCATCGATGAGCCACAGCCCCCAGAATGCCACACACCCACTCTCAGCACTATCTCATCTATCAGTACTCACTCCACTCTCACTACCGCCTCCATAGGGCGCACTGAAGTACCTATTGAAGGTGCTGCAACAGGCCCAGCAGCGACTACTACAGTCATAGTGCAGGAAACAGATATCGGACAGCAAGCAGCTCGAGGTAGACGAAAGACTAGGGTGAAGAAACCTGCAGGTGAAGCTGTTCGTCGTGGCACTCGTGCTCGTTAGGGATAAATATTTCATTTCATTTCGTGCTGTTGCTCTCAAATTCGATGTCGCCATAGTTCAAACTCGTGTCCTCAAAGTGTCATGACCTTATTAGACCTTAGACACTTAGACTTAATACCTTATAGGTAATAGCAAAGTAATACGTTATATACAGTAAAGTTTCTATGTATATGTTGGCCGTTTAGTCTAACGGTTTTACTGCAGTAAGTTTCAACCATCACGTGACCAAGCTTAAGCTAATAAACACTACAGATAGTTGAGCGTTCGAAACCTACCAAGTACAAATTGACAAGTGAGTAATGCAAACCTATAACAATACAACAGTTAACTAACTAATAAGCATAACAGGACCGAAAACATAAGAAAACTGGTAAGTAATACACATACAAATCTAATACGATATCACTAATGATAAGCATAGGACAAGCCATAGAAATGATAAGATAACTACAGTAATACAAGATGATAGAAAGGGGCTTGCAAGAGAGGGGCATCATTGCAACCGATTACAATACTCACTGTGACTCAGGGTACAAACAACTCATTACAATGACTAAGATTGATTACAACAGATTTCAATGACCATTGCAATGGGCATTGCAACCGTGATTGTAACGGCTGTGACAAGACCCACTCTATCATTGGAAGCCATTTCAATCGGAGGTTTGAATTTAAACCTTTAAATGCTTTGTAATGCATTGAAAGTTAAATTAGGAATTTCTGACATGCTTTCCTTGCTTCCCTTAAGGGTCGAACATATCGCACGGCATATCAAGACCCAACATATAGAGAGTGTTTGCTTGTCATCTGACTTGCAGTCACTTTTGTTGAGATCGCCTCAACATCTACCAGCGAATCCAGTGCCTGGAACCCACCTCACCATTGGAATCCAAGAGGAGAGAATTGAGCATCACAGGCCAGTAAGTATTATGGTACGCGTGTGAATGCGGAGATTGATCGCCGTTGACCATAGCACTATGAAGCAAAGTACAAAGGTATCCTATATGCCACGAATTGTCAGATGCCCCGAATTGTATCAGTCCCACTGCGAGATGGTGTGCCTGTCCCGGGTCATGTGTCACGGCTGCAAGTGTGGCACTGGGTGGACACGCTCGGGCCAGAGCAGTTCGTCACTTTGTCCATGTTTCTGCGTGAGACTTTCAATGGAGTTGCAAAACCACAGGCGACAACAGCAGAATATGCTTACACATTGATTCGAGAGCACGGTCTCCTTTATCGGCCTCCAAACGCTTTAATCCGTCAAATTGGCGGTATCACAGATAATGCAAACGACGTGCCAGGGAACGTGCTAGTGATAAAGCACAAGCGTGGGAACAAGGACTTCGTCATTGACTGCACTGATGAAGACATTGAGGACGCAACTAACATCATCAAAAGGTAACGCATTCCATATAATACAGTGGACCCAACTAACAAATGTTCAGGACCCTTGGGGTTTCTAATTTCTGGTCTTGACGAGGGTGATGGAGGACAGATGACTGGGAGAACGGCATGTACGCATAATACTTAAAACAAAGAGTGTGTCGAATGGTGTTTGTATATCTTCGAGTGCTGTCTGGGTTGCTTGCGACAATACATGGCGACTGGCAGCCAAACGAAAAGGTTCAAAAGGAATTGAGAGGGGTTGGAAAATTGTAGTACATCTTAAAACATCTGGTAGATGACGACTAAAATTTCATGGTTGACAGATAGGACAGATAGATAAACGATACATGGAGCTCACAGGCCAGTTCACGTCCAGAATTCAGAGTCGACACGGGGCACAGCGCTGTATGAAAGTTTAAGAGTGTGATGGCCGAATTGCAAATAAGGCTCACCCTTGAATAAGAGCATTGATGACGGCAATATCATCAGCTGCCATATCAATAATGTCGTGCTTGTTGCCTCTGGGGTGTTTGACGACTAAGACGTTGCCTGTGACATCATCAACTGCATCCTCAATAAATGCCAGCTCGTGGACCAGCATGTTGGGAGGTGAATACGCATCAGGTGCGTCACGAAAAAAAGTGTAACCATACTCAGGCGCAACGCCGCAAGTGCTGGGATGAACGTTGTAAGTCTTACGGAACTTGGAAGTGAATACGATGAAGCGGTCGAGAGCGAGCCGATCCACCCAATGTGAAACTTCAAGTTGAGAGATGTGACGAAATTGGCTGACACCATCGAGGAAAGGTACGGAAACGAGGTAGGGTGTCGTGGCACTTGTGGCATACAAAACACCAAGGTGTGTGCCTGCATAGTGCTGAGTGGAGCATTGATAAGTGTAAATAATGTGGGAACACTTACAGGATAGTGGGATTGAATACGAGCTTCCTGGGCCAATATGCTTCTAAGGTCTGAAGGCATGGGATCAGGAGGGAGTAAGGCAGTGCGCGTATTGTTGGCAGGATTGTATGGGCAGTAAAGATTGGCACATTGATCCGAAAGACACCAGATGGTATTGGAAAGAGCGAGCTTGGATCTCAGGGAGAACCTAGCATCCCATTCAAGGACCAGAGACTGCCTATCGCTATCTGCAACGTTGCGCCAAAGGGTCGGACACAGGCGGCCACAGGCAGGTCCCAACCAGTACGTGTTGTCATGATGTTCGAATTCTGGGTGAGTGACACAGCCAATGTCATGTGTGCCACGGTTGCCACCAAAAAGCGTGTGGTTAGCAACCGTAACGTGCTTTAACGTCCATATGGGATAGAAAGTAGCGAACGAGCCTGAGGTCATCATCATCATGTCTGCTGTGGTAGGAGAAGAGGCAATGACGTCGAAAACGCCACCATATCTAGCTTCTGAGACGGTGATGAATAGTTTGTCGCGGCGGTAAACAGTGAAGCTGGCAAGGGCGCGTTGGAACGCGTAATGAGGCTTGGTGGTCGTCCAACGATAGAATAGTTTGTCTTGGATAAAGGATTGGAATACATCTAGAGTGCCTTTGCCAATGACAAAATTGATGTTGTTGGTAGCGGTGTCCTTGCCAGTGAGCATCCTCATTGCGCAGGAACCGGTAATAACAGCGTGGGTCACATGCATCACATGAGCAAGTGCTCGAACATGACGGTGGACAAAGGGCTGGATGATACGCGAGAAACAGGCGTATAAGACAGCAGATCCAACCGACCGTGTATGTGTACTGGTGGCACGCCACGCGAGTATGTCAGGGAGGAAGTCAAGATAACTGAATACTTCGCGCACGAGGGCGGCTTCATGTAAAACTGATACATCCCTTCAGTACAACTCGGCTGGAGGATAAATATTGGTACTCACAAGAATGGACAGGAAGATACATATCAAGTACAAATAGGTCACCTTGAATGCAAGGGATGGGGTCCGCTACTGGGAAACCAGGGAATAATGATCAACAAAAGGTACTCAAACTGCGCTCTTATGGGTGGACTTTGCCTTTAGCTCGTGATAAAGTATTCAGTCATCTGGGTCTGACAATCAGTAGTGATTGACACAAACGTCAAGCAACTGCACTGCACATGAATTGAAACTGAAACAAGAGTTGAAAACAGGGAGACAAATCTCTAATCGGAAAGTGTTCAAAGTTAGCGGCGGAAGGCTCGCAACTCGACCGAGTGCATGCTAAACAAATATGAGACAAAATACGACAGCAGGAGAAACAAATAATGGCTTCAGGTGCGTTTTTAAAAGACACGATGACAGAGCAAATGATTATACGGAGCACAAGCATGTACAGGTTATGGCGAACAGACCTCGATTGAACAACGGACGACTGTGAGAACGAATTTCCTCAGATGAAAAAAATATTTGGCCGCAGGTGGGCATACTTTTGTGTTTTTAGGAAATTTGTTCCCACAGTATCAAGGGAATGGGATTCGGCAGTAGGACGGCAAGCGGCGAAAAGATAGCGGGTTTGGCCACTTTAGCTGGCGCAACCAGGTTATAGAAAGAACGCTAGGTAATGTGGCTGACGTGGGGCTGGAGATGGAAGAAAAATTAAGAGAGGGAACTGACAGCGAATTCAAGCGTGGGAACTACTGGAAAAATCAACGAATTTAAAAAATGCCCTGCGCCGAAAGTGAGCCAGCTGCCGATCTTGTAAAGATAAGTATCAGGGCTGGAGCTTGGTCCGTCCTGCTGCAAAGTCAGAATTGAAGAATGATTGATAAAGTTTTTTTGGAGTGATGACGAGTGCCCATAATTAAAATGAGGGAGTCGGGGAATTGGTGCGCACGCACCGTTACCGATTGAGTCCTTCTCCACCACCAAATTAACTTGGACAACCAGAGCATGCCGCATTGAAATTCGAAGACCCTGTGGGGCAGAAGTATGTCGACTCATTGCTTTCAATGATTCCCGTTTTCTGCATCCAGTTCAACAGGTTACACACGCATGTCCAGTCCTAAGCATTGCACCCACATTGTAATAACAGTTGCAGAAGTCTCCTGTGGGGTCATCGCCTCTGTAACTGTATTACGCCATCATGTAAGTCTCTTTTACTCTGAATCACCCGTTTTAAGGACACTCACAAGCAATGGTATCCACTGTACACCGTACACTGCTCCTTGAGGTTGTAAGTCACGTTGTTGTATACGACGGATGATGCGCATTCCATGCACTGTGCAGTAGCGTACGCAACGAGCGTGCAGAACACCGTGATGGATGTGGGGACGCGCATGGTGGTTTTTCTTAGCCGGAATATCCAACTAGGCTCATATACTCTCATATACTTCGCTCGTCATCGATTATCCTTCGTCACCCCATAACTATATAATACTTCCGGGGTGCTTCCGATGTACTCGGCATTAATTTCTTATCATTGGTAAATTATACGGGTCAATTTTCTTGCAAAATATTGATTCTTTTTCCAGAAATGTAGCCATCGTTGTCGATGGACTGGGCACCGAGCGTGCATTCAGCCTTGTAAAGTCACAATCACTTCAAATTTTGGAGTTACATAGGTAAGGCGAGTCTTGATTTTGATCTGTTGCAAGTAGGTACAACGGCAACCCATCGGTGAAGACATGAATATTAATTGTTGATGCGGAGTCGGCGGTGTGATATGGGCCAGGCATCGCCCTGGGAGAACAGGTACGCGCTACGTAGCTTTGCTGCATAATATTTCTTCCCATGCATCAGATAGTAATATTCGCTAGGCAATTCCTAAGCAAACCTCACCATCGATACAAGTTTGAAGTCACGTGTCTCCCCTCCCGGAATGCCTCAGGCCTGTACTCCCGACTGTGCAACTTCGTCGCACTATCTGCAAATTGGTTATATGGTGTCGAGTCTGGACAGATAAGGATTCGAGCCATCCTGTCACATGAAGGTGAGCTTGACACTGCCTGTTAACTTCATTTGCACCATGAACCCCGCTGGTTGTATGACGCCTAGATTCATTCCCAGATTCTGTTTCTATGAGCTACTCCACAAACACAAGGATAAGGGCAGGACAGATAGATGCAACGCACCACTGCCCTTTCACAAAGGATGATTCGTACCAGATCCGCGAGCGTGAATCTATGCCGAAACCCTCCCAGTTGGATCCATATCGAGCATTGCGACTGACGCTCATCACAGCATGATCTTAGTGCTCTTACCCTTAAATTCCTGCTGCGCAATGATCTCGAGGGCGCAATCATATCCACATTCGATCATGGAACTGTGCACGATCAAGTTTGGGAATTCCCGCCGTGATAAGCACACCAATTGTAGGTTTATCTCGTTCGCGTGAAGTTGGCAATCTAAAAAAAGATGGAAACCGGAAATCTGATGTCGGACCAGATAAAGCAGTCAGTTACAATGCAAGTTGACTCGAGAGCCCTACTTGCGGAAGCATCGCTTGTCGAGGAATCGAGGAATGATTCTGAGCAGACACTGATAGATACTACCTCGTACTCGCTCATAGATTATACGCAGAAGGCCCGGGCCACCATATTGATACATGGGACCTGCCCCCTGTTCCGCACCCTCTTGTCCAACTTCCGCAGGGGAAGCTGAATGTAACGCGGAAAAAAGGAGCCACTGTTACAGCCTGTTCAAAGTGTCCCATGATTGTTCAGGCATGTGGCAAGATATCTATCGCGTATGTCCCATGCTAGGTCTCGGCGGATCTCTTCTTCTTGGGCCAGCACACTTGTACTCACATTTGAAGCTTGCCATGTGACAGTGACTACGATCTGACCCACAGGAAGGCGTACGCACCCCGAGGATCCCGTTATCTGTTTGACATCTTCGTGCGCTTAAGGTCGCGTCACACCATAAACTATGCTCCGCCAGACCGCATGTCTGATCCTGTGATCCCTGAATACAGTCCCGATTGTCCGAATATCCATGAAATCCGTGAAGAGAGTTGACATCGAGTACGGTTATCATTGCGTCGTGGAAATACTGCCAGCTGTTGATGTCGTCATCTCCCCGAGTTTCCTCCGCCCTACACCTCGAGGCTCGAATTTCTAATTAAACCAACACGACGTCACTTGTATGGAGAGTTCCCACGGCAGAATGATGTGCTGTTCGCGCGATGTTCGCGACTCTGCAATCAGATCGGGGTAGGTGATTGAAGGACACATAAAGTACGATGGCGCAGACTCAGTTCCACAGAGCATAGTTTTGTTTAGAGGCTGGTCAACCGACCATTTCACACAATTCAGTGGGAAATGGACATAAAGAATCAGCAGGACATGATTGCGGATCAGAGCACGCATGATGCGTGGTGTTTCGACGGCGGTTGGAGTCATGTGTGGGGGACCTCTCCCATGAAAGGTTATACATAGCCCAAGAAACGCTGGAGGTTGTCGTAAGTCAGCCATTAAAGTGAAGTATGAAAGTTTGAAAGATTATCTGGTGACCAAACGTTCGTCTGGTTTTACAGCGGATCTCTAACAAATTTATAGACTTATGGGGAAAAGTGACTATTTTTCCCGGAATCTGGAGTAAAGCTTTTACGATTCCGACAAATTGCAATGTGAACGATGCGAACAACAGCACGGCGTTCATTGCGGACTGCGAGCTAATTTCGTCCATCAGGACCAGTCAGTTATAATCAGCAGCAACAATGCAGGTCAGTAGCCAATTCATCTGGATATCCCTTCCCCGTTTGGGTCCTCCAGGATGGCTCCAAGATCGCTTTCGTTTGTGCTGCTACTTGCGTCGTATGCGGTCGCGTCGAATTCCTCGGCCACGGTCTCTGCGTCTGCCAGTGCATTCAGCAGCAGTACTCCTGTCACGAGTAGCACAAGCTCAACGAGCAGCGCGAGCACGTCAACTAGTGGCATCTCAACATCTGTGTCAACAACGTCCTCGATGACTTCCTATCTTGCCACTGAGACTGGTCCTTTAACTTTGTCCATGTCATACTACTCTTTCACTCCGTTTCCGACTCCAACGCTCGCGCCAGAGCCACCGGTTTTCCCTGCAACGGATCCTTTGTATCCCCCTCCTGTGAGCGCAGACCCAGTGATTGTGCCTGACTTTGCTCCGGCTTGGGCAGCCGCTTACACGAAGGCAACGTCTATGGTATGAAGAGTGAATGCGCTTGATAATGCAATCTTTCTGATTTTGCGTACAGATCTCCAACTTCACTATCGCGCAAAAAGTCAACATTACTACAGGCGTTGGCTGGGCCAATGGTCTCTGTGTCGGGAACACTCCTCCTGTTGGAAACTTCCCTGGGTTGTGTCTTCAAGTCAGTGAATCATAAAGTTTATTTTCGACGAGTGTTAAGTCTGTTGGCATATCTCCTACTCTAGGATTCGCCACTTGGAGTCCGGGATACTGACCTCGTCACTTCGTTCCCCGCTGGTATTACTACCGCATCCACGTAGGTCTTAGATGTGAAATTCTTTCACCTCGAATGATATATTGTGATGTAGCTGGAATCGTGCTCTCATGCGCGCCAGGGGTCTCGCAATTGGTCAAGAGAACCGAATGAAGGGTGTCAATGTCGCTCTGGGACCCATGATGAATATGGGCCGCATCGCTCAAGGTGGACGCAACTGGGAAGGATTCGGCGCTGACCCGTTCCTATCTGGCGAAACCGCTTATGAAACGATCCTGGGTCTACAAGCTGGTGGTGTCCAGGCCACCGCGAAGCACTACATCAACAAGTGCGATTCAAACGTGTCATTTTACTAGGC
The DNA here is from genome assembly GCA_016647755.1 of Suillus subluteus. Lineage (NCBI taxonomy): Eukaryota > Fungi > Basidiomycota > Agaricomycetes > Boletales > Suillaceae > Suillus > Suillus subluteus. Next base: position 182,007 of record JABBWI010000107.1, on the reverse strand, counting down.
TAATCTTGTAATCTAGCGAACAAGAATGGAAGCGCACGCAGGAATCTTCCAATGTCGATGATCGTACCGAGCACGAAATTTACGCTCAACCTTTTATGCGTGCTGTAATGGCGGGTGTCTCATCGGTTATGTGCAGTTATAGTAAGTGTCTCCCGAAGTTGAATGGTCAGTGCCTCATACGACCAAACGTTCAGACTTGGTCAATGACACTTATGCTTGCAACAACAACAAGACCCTCAACGACATGATGAAACGCGAGTTTGGCTTCCAAGGCTGTGAGTCAAACTCGATATTTTGGATCAATAGCCCCTGAGCTGTATGACCTTGTCCAGTCATCCAATCTGATTGGTCTGCGACGATGAACATCCTTTCCGCTGTCGCTGGTCTTGATGTAAGTGTTGTGTCGATTATGTCTCAGACCACTGATCTGATTTCATTAGATGACGATGCCTGGAGACATAACCTTCGATTCAGGGACTTCTTACTTTGGTCAGAATCTCACGGACCTGGTCATGAATGGCACTGTCTCTATGCAGCGGCTTGATGATATGGCGACGCGGATTATTGGTGCATGGTACTACTTGCATCAGGATGAAGATTACCCAAATGCCACTGTTTCTGCGTTCGATCTCTACAACCCCATTAATCAGGAGGTCAATGCGCAAAGCGATCATTATCTAATTGTACGCGAGATTGGTGCCGCTGGTACAGTTCTTCTAAAGAATGAAGGCGCCCTCCCTCTGGACAAGCCGAAAAGCATCGTCTTAGTCGGCAGTGATGCTGCTCCACCAGTTTCGGGTCCCAACGAGTACACAGACCAGGGCGGCGATCCAAGTGGCATCCTTGCTATGGGCTGGGGTTCTGGGTAAGTAGCAGTCTTCGTGCGTTACAATATCTCTCAAGCATTTCTGCCTTTAAGTACCGACAACTTCACGTATCTCATCTCCGTGAGTATCTTGGCTTTTGTCCAACCGTTCTGTTTAACAATTGCCCCTGCCTTTCAGCCCTACGAAGCCATTCAAGCACGCGCCAGAGTGGATCAGACCAGTGTTTTCTGGAACTTTGATGACTGGGACCTCGCCAGCGCAGGCAACTCCGTCATTGGCATGGAAACCGCCATTGTTTTCGTCAACTCCGACTCGGGTGAAGTGGGTCGTCCAACCTTGATTTCGGTTCTCACGGCTTACTTGAACATAATGCTTCTTAGGGTTACATCACTGTCGATGGAAATGCGGGTGATAGGCAGAATCTGAGTGCATGGCATCAGGGTGACCAGCTCATTCTTGCTGTCGCTGCTCAAAACAACAACACTATCGTGGTCACCAACTCTGTTGGTCCTTTGATCATTGAACCTTGGGTCGAACACCCGAACGTTACTGCCGTGGGTGCTGCATCAGATAGCTCATACGCACCTGATAACAACCGGATATACAGATTGTCTGGGCTAACCTTGGTGGCAACGAAGCTGGCAATGCCATCACAGACATTCTTTACGGTGCCTGGAACCCGTCTGGAAAACTACCGTACACCATTGCGAAGAGCCCCACGGACTATCCTGCCCAGCTCGTGACGGGTGGTACTGCAGCAGATATCCTGTCCATAAACTATACCGAGGGTCTCTTCATTGACTACCGCTGGTTCGATGCAGTAAGTACTACTGTGCTTTCCGCGGTTTCAGTCAGCATTGACCCTCCATAGCAAAACATCACACCTCGTTATGAGTTTGGCTTCGGATTGAGTTACACGACTTTCGAGTACTCTAACCTTGCCATCATGACAATTAACCCCGCCGACTCCGCACAAATGGACCTGGTTCAGAACTGGGAAGACGGTGGTGCAACACCCATTGCTCAAGGGTCGACAACTGCTCTCTGGTCTGTACTTGAATATGATAATTTCATTGCATCAAACTAATCATCTACAACAAGGCTGCATATGCCAGCATACAAGGTTACCTTCAATGTGAAAAACACTGGTACTTTATACGGTGGCGAGGCACGTCCTTCCTCCCATCATCATTTTGCCCAAATCATTGACAATTGTCCTCCAGATTCCCCAATTATACATCCATCACCCACTGTCAGCCGGTGAACCGCCTTCGGTCCTCAAGGGCTTTACGAATGTGGAGGTCTCACCAGGGCAGACTACCTCCGTATCGATCACTCTGTCCCGCTACGATCTTTCTATTTGGGATGTTGTTCGCCAGGGGTGGGCAAAACCAGAAGGAACTATCACTTTCTCTGTTGGGGCAAGTAGCAGGGACTTTAGGCTGAGTGGGACCATTCCTTCATAGATTCTTAGGTCCTTGTATTGTAAACAATCTTGAAGCTCTTTAGACATGGTAGATAGTGCATCGGTATGTGGTGCATCGTTGCAATCCTGGACCTCAAACCATGATGCAACTCAGGCTTTATTGAGGTGTCGGAAATTCGGCCGGAGTCACGGGTCTTTCGGCTATTAGGTTATTTTCGCCAAGTTCAAACAGGCCTACAGTTATCTAGTCTCCTGGAAAGAAGGAAGACAACTGTTCCTTATTTCACAGCTATCTAATAATCTGCCTTCATGTTCATCAAACGTCCAACATATGTCTACACACGGTGATCATGGAACTACAGAAGATAATCAACATTCATCTGCGTCTCGCAAACTTTTGATTCTCTACGCGACGGAAACAGGTACAGCTCAAGAGACTGCTGATCGTATTGCGAGGGAATGTCGAAGAGTTCGTTTTCACTGCCGTGTGCAAAGCATGGATGCGTATCCACCAGTAGGCGGTTTCCCAATCGTTGTAACATGGTGTTCAGGTCCTGTGTAGGAAACATTGATTTCGGAACACTTGGTCATCTTCGTGGTTTCGACCACTGGCTGGGGCGCTGAACCCAGAGCCATGACTTCGTTATGGAACATGTTGCTGAGGTCTGATCTCCCAGATGACCTATTCGAGGACATGGATTTCTGCGTGTTCGGCCTTGGAGACACGGCCTATGAGAAATTCTGTTGGCCGGCAAAGAAGCTATCGAGAAGGATGCAGAGTTTGGGAGGTTATGAAATTTGCTCACGAGGAGAAGGAGATGAACAGGATCGCCTAGGGTGGGTATCCTTTGTTTTCCGTGTTTCATGTGGCTAATCGAAGTGCAGGGTAGATGGTGCATTAGATCCTTGGATCGAATGTCTCCTGGAAGTCCTCATACAGCTCTACCCAGTACCGCATGAGCAAGATAACATTCCGGCTGGTCGACCACCACCTCGCGTATCCTTTAGCAATTTGGAATCTGATACCTTTCCGAATCCAGATCCTCTAGACGAGGACACGAAGTTTCATACAGCTTCGGTGAAGTGTAACAGACGGATCACTGCGGAAGATTGGTTTCAGGACGTACGCCATTTTGAGTTCTCCTTCGAAGACGATATAAAGTACGGCTTTTTGTCTTTTGAATTCGCAGCTACTGATGGGGAATCTCAGATATAATCCTGGAGATGTTGCTGTGATTCATCCATCTGCAGCTGCATCAGAAGTCGACTCTTTCCTTGTCACCATGGGCTGGGCAAATGTTGCCGACGATTTTTTCACAGTAGAACATACAATGTTAGGTACGAACAAAACAGGACCCAGTAAACCCCATTTAATATTTCACAGATCAAACGTTGCCCGACCATCTACCGAAAATCGCTTCCCTTCGAATCCTATTCACACGTTATCTCGATTTCAATGCTGTGCCCCGCCGCTCTTTTTTCCGACTGCTGCGATATTTTGCTACCGACAAGCTCGAATGCGAAAAACTTGATGAATTTGTATCGATAGAAGGAGCGGTACGTCGGTTTCCTCGTTTTTCTTTCTTTTATTGAGGATGTGCAGGACGAATTGTATGATTATTGTCAACGCGTGAAACGCACGACCTGGGAAGTATTGTCCGAGTTCCGGTCTGCAAGGATACCGAGAGAATATGTCTTCGACTTCTTTCCTCCACTCAGGCCAAGAGAATTCTCCATTGCTAGTTCCGTCGAGGTGAGCTCATGTCGAAATGCGTTCGCTGCAGCCTAATTCATCTCTGGGTTTCGTCAGCTCTATCCCCGCGAGATCCATCTCTGTGTTGCTATAGTGCGCTATCGCACAAAGTTAAAAATTCATCGGAAAGGCGTTTGTACTAGTTATCTATCAGGGCTTAAATTAGGTCCGCATGGCGTTCTAGCGCAGTCCCCGAACTCATATCATTTCCAGGAGATACCCTTCGTATCGGTCTTAGAAAGGGCTTCATTTCCCTTCCTACGGATCCAAATACACCAGTGGTGTGTGTGGGTCCAGGAACAGGCATTGCGCCTATGCGTGCCGTCATTGAGCAACGCATACACGAGGGATACACCAGTATGTTTGGCCGTCTTTGTATATCAGCTGATCTTTGATGACCCCAGATACTACCTTATACTTTGGTTGCCGTTCTGCACACAAGGATCAGCATTATCACTCGGAATGGGAATCTCATGCGGAACAACACAAACTCCGCTACCGCGTTGCGTGTTCTCGTGATGGACCAGAGGGTGTCAAACGGACGTATGTGCAAGATCTGATGAAGAAGGACGCACAGTATATTTGGACAATGCTGGGGCAGCAACGAGGCATCCTTATCATCTCAGGGTGAGTCTAGATTATATATAGCGCGTGGTGAATCCTAAGCTTCTATAATAGTTCCTCGAACAAAATGCCTACTGCTGTCCGTGAAGTTGTGCGAGGTGCAGTGGAGAGGTTCGGAGGAAGGTCGAATGCCGAGGCTGTGGAGTATGTCGCTACGATGGAGAGGGAGGGAAGGTTAATTGAGGAATGTTGGAGCTGAGAATTTTCGAAACTAGTGAGCACTAAATCGTGAAGAAGTTGATGCACTTTGATAAACAGATTCCGCAATTAGCACACTTTCCATTGGTTGCATCAAATCTTCAGGCTCAAAACTGAGCTGCGATCTTTGTTTGAGTCGTTCTTCAAGCGAATGCCCACGTACAGCCTTGACGATCATCCGATGGCAGGGCTCAGATCTCATATAGAAGTTCCGCGATTATAAATTACAGCCAGTGATGTTATAATTGGGATACCTAGTGACCATCGGGCGCAAGCGCTTAGGAGTACCTCAAAAGAGGTGGCCTTGCACCCCTCTCTTCTCTCTCAAAACTACAACATGTCCCAACACTCAAACCGTCATCCAACAGACCAGTCTGGTTTGGAATACATCATCAATCATGTGTACTGCCCCCTCAAGTTGCCGCAAGGCAGTGACCATTCCCTCAAGAACGACCTAGCCTTAGCTCAGGCGGTTGTGGAAGCTGCTCTCACCTTCAGCGAGCAGCTGCCGTCCGATAAGCAACTCCTTTGGATGAGCAGCTTGAAAATGCTTCAGAACCTTAAAGATTCAATTAGATTTAGCGCGATGTCTGCAAAGGAAGTCGAATCTCAAATCAGTGTCATGGACAATAAAGGTCCGTTATCATTCCATTTGTATCTATTTTAAGCTGAGCATCAACTTGCAGATGTTCTTGTATACATGATTCGCGCACAAAACGCTGCGGTGGTCATGAGAAAACTCGAATCCGAGACCATATTCGAGTCATTTGAGGTCTCTCCTGACCCCACCGCAGTGATGGGCGCAAAGGGAAAGCTGATCTGTTCTTATCCTGGACCTGCTATCACAGTTCCAGATATGAACATTGATAATGCCACCTTTGCCGCCGAGCTCGCAAATTTTCTCGTTCACATGGATGAAGATGTCCTTGATGCGGCAGCGACGAGGACAAAGGCTAAATCCACTGTTCTCGAAGAGAGGGACACCACACATCCCAGGTATATCACGGAACTCCTGACCGGTATACTGCGTGGCCTCGGGAGCATCGCTGATGTTCCTCGCATCCGCAAGCGCATCGGAGATGATGTGCTGTGGGACAGCGCGAAATTGCCGTGGAGGCGGTCTCCGCTTTGGCTTGTCATTCGCGTTGCCTTACAGACGACTCTGGAGCGCAGTGCTCTTGGACGAACGACGTATAAATCGTTCATGCTGTTCTTCATGGCGAGGCTCACGACCATTGCCCTCGACCATGACTTGTCGAATGACATCTTACACTTCATGTCGGCAAAGATCGCACGCCGTCTTTTCAAGCTTGGATCCTCTGCATCTCCGGAGTTGTCGCAGATGGTCAGTAAGGTCACCGGTGATGTAAGGAGTGTCTTGGAAGAAAGATGGGGATCTATTCAGAACGCGCAACGGGCCTCGCCTCATTGGGCTCCCGATACACTTCGAGTCCTGCAAGATACCCATCTTTCCTTGAACACGAGCAGAGAGTACATATGCCAAGCTTTGCAGAACCAGCATTCGTCCTCTCAAACAACCTCATTCAATCCCAGCCACCACACGCGCGGGACAATCGATAATTTCCTTGATGCCAAAGCTAGCTTCCTGGTAGCTGCTCATGCCGCAGAACCATCTCTTACCCTCGCAGATTTCGAGACCGCCATTAGTTCAGGGATCGACGACTGGGTAGCGCGCGTTCCGTTCCAGAGTACCGATTCCGCATGTGTCTCGATTGAGGCGTGCGCCTCTGCGTACTCCTCGAGAGCGCTTACGGCTTATAAAGGAAACCCGGAGAATTTATCTATTATGCTTCTCACCCTTTTTGAGCTCTGGGTAGCCATGGATAAGATCGTTGTTGGACAAATTCCACTCCTGGCAGAATACTCCCCCGAAATCCCATTGACACTTTGGGAGTGTCTTTTAATCCGCAAAGCTTCTGGCCTTGATCGTCTGAAGAAATTGCACGCCTACCTGAAAGCTCGTCATTGCCAGGCGTCTAGCCGTCTGTCAGCATTCTCGTTTACCAACGATGACAAGTCGTTCGCGGTGCGATATTTTTACCAGTCACCCAAGCTGCAGAGTTTAAAGGTTCGCATCGAGGCGGAAGCTCAAAGCGAGCGGGAGGATAAGTTGATCGAGCTCCAAACCATCAACGAGAGGTACACTGACAAAGAGAAGCGCGCGGAAAGCTTATCGCACACATACCGCATCTCCTCACGCGGCAAGCAAGTGCATAAGCCCAGGCAATGTGCCAAGTGTCGACTGGAAAAGGAGATGCAGTCGATGACCATTACGGTTCACGAGTGGCCACTACCAGCCGGTGATAAGGAGGCGATCGCAGTAGTGTTTGAACTAGGATGCCCCATCGCGTTGGACATGTGGAGATCTACGACATTCCATGTCCTCGTTGATGTCTGTACTCCACAGGAAAAAATCACACACACTAACGCCTTCATAACGCTGCCGGGCTATCATGCGTTGCAGCGTTATCGCCAGTGCCATCCAAGGCAGAGGCTGACTTTGGCATCGAATGCTAAACCATTTACCAAGTGTCATTACAGTAACACTAGCATTCCTACGCAGGACACCAAAGTCTGTGTGAACAATGGACTCGTATTCCAGCCTTTCGATACGGTCACGGCTACATGGACCACCAGCGTATTACAGCGCTGTGATTCTAGCAAGCCATGCACTTTCCTCCTTCCCAAGGGACCATATGACCGTTTGCAGCAGTACCTTGCAGGGACATCCCACACGTCAAACGAGGTCATAGCCAATCAGGCAGATTGTCACGAGAACATGACTATACACGAATTCATCGCGTTCGGAGCTTTGCGGAGTGGACCACGTTTGCAATGGATGAACATGCTACGTGAACTCCGTGCAAGGACGCTCAATTTTCGACGTGAGGAGGTCCATCTACTGTTGGCGCAAGCTGTTTCACAGGTCGGTCCATTTTCGTCCGACGACGGCCTTATTTGGCACGAGGAGTTGAACAGCGTGCCCTTCCTTGGTGCACTACTCGGAGAGCTGGAGGATTTGATGGCGAACGTCGAAGGAAATTGGTTGGAAGCTGTCACGATGGACACTATTGTCATGTTTGTGTGCCGCGTCTTGTCCTCGACTCAGGAAGAGAGTATCAAAATTCGCGGATATTCGTTGCTTCGGAGGATACGAACTGCGACTTTTACGTTGCTGACGCAACTATCGGGGAAATTGCAAGCTAGCGACCAGGAGACGGTCAGCCGGGATTTACAAGGGCGCGTTCGGGATATGGCAGTCACCTGTCGTAGCACTTTCGATGTCGACGGAGACGCTTCATTACTCCTGATGTCGAGCGACGACATCAAGGTATTTGCATATTGTGCGGTCATGATTCATGTCAACACTCCAAGCCAATTGGGCAATCTTCCACAACATTCCAAGCTATTGCTAGAACGAGACAAGAGATGTTGTCACGCATTAGAACCAGCTATTCGTCAACATGCAGAGCTTCACAAGGAGGGTCTTGATTGCGCGATGGCCAAGATTTGGGGTAGTTACAGACCAGGAACTCCTTGGAAGGCAATGACGGCTCCAAATTCTCGATGGCTTGTGGCGCAGACTGCGTCATCGCGTTCCCAATCACCACAAGACGTGCACTTCAATTTGATTAGTGGATGCTTGCTTGTTGACGGGAAGCAGCTGGGCAGGCTCCCTTCAATGATCGTGCAACATCCCACTTACCAATCGATTTTCGGCGATGTGAGTCTTTGAAAGTTGTAGCTTTGTTGGTACACACTCACCTATCAACTACAGCAAGTTCTGGACGTCGTTCCAGCTGATATTCGTGGAATGGAATATGCGACACATGGGAACCTCTGTGACCACCAGGTTAGTAGTTACTCTTGTTGCCATCACTCAGCAACTATTGACGCACTCGCTTGTTTCCGAAGGTGTCTTTCTCTCTCCGTGACTCGAATGATCTCATCATCTGTGCGAAACATAACAAACACGACTCACCCATCCTCCAGCTCATTCCGAGCCACAAATTCGTGGATGACCTACCGACCACCTTGGTCGTGGGTCATACTCACTGGCTTAACCTGCACACGAGCGAAATTGAGATTCGGGCAGCAGAAAATGTGTGGAAATCTTCGCCTGATAGTTGGGTCTTGCGGTTTGCTGTTTCGGGTTCCTCGACATTGCAGAATTCCAGCGGTGCCACCCTTGTCGACATCCGCAGTCAAACGTGGGACATGATCTCCAAGAGGCTGCATCCTCTGGAGGATTCACGCTTCATCATGGTCATATATAATAAAGCATCCGGCAGCACCCCTTCATTGAAGGTTGATTTGCCTCGATATGGCCTCGAGTTCTTCATTGATGAGGATGGAGAATTGCAGTCCCGTAACATGCGCAACATGGTCATTGATGCCATTCAATCTACTGGCACCATGTTGGGATTAGTCAATCAACTGATCTTGCGCCCGAAGTTGCAAGTTGCGGATGAGCATCCGCGCACTGTCATCATCCCAGACGGACGTATCTCATACTCTGCTAATGGTCACCATGTCCGCGTCACCATCGCCCCTGAAGGTACTCGGGTGACATACCAGTTGTACAGGGTTGATACAGATCTACGCTGTCTCACTGGGAACGTGGGTCTGACAAGCAAGCTCTATCAGGCGCTCCTTCACGCTGTCACGAGCGGCTGTATCCCTGATCCCCTTATGGGTCGAACGGGGACAGAGGAGGCGTTGCATCTCTTACATTCCGCAGCTTGCCGATCGTTTATGAGGCTTCGCTCTCGTGACACAGATCTTTTGCGCGAGATCAGTTCGCTGTCAACCAGGCGTGTCTGGTATCCCATTCATCTTCAGAAGATGCAGACAATTTCGTGGTCATGTCTTGCGTCCCTTGCACAACACCATGGCTTTCATCCAGCCGCGAAATCTATCATGGATTATGGCATGCAGCTCTCGACTTTCTCAGAAGGGTCTGCAAACCTTCCGCTCACCTATGAGCTTCCGAGATTCACCAGCCACCTTCTTGAGCGCGCGTCGGTTCGAGCCTCGGCGATCTATCCTGATCAATTCTCTCTTCCACTTCCACTCGGTGATATAGACGTTATCTATGCTTCACGTGATATTCCCGACAAAGTCGCGGAAGAGAGGGCATTCCAAACTGCCTTCATGGTGCATCAGTGGCCAAGCAGACTTCCAGTGCAACAGAATCTCCTTAGTTTGTTGACTCAGTGGGAAGATGTCCAGGGCATTGGCGAACCGCTCAGTTTGCAATACTCCAAAGACTGGCTTCAACCGACTTTTCCCGACGTCTTCCTTTCTGCGTACAACTGCTGTCGGAGTGCTATGAAGAAAGACAGATTCCAGTTGGTGTTCACTCTGGCTTCGGTATCATACAGCTTGTTGGACGACCACGCCCTCGTCCCGACACTCTTAGCCTTCGCCACAATTCCCGAACTTCGCAGCCTAGATTGCCCCCCAGACTTCACCTCCTATGATCTCTCGGATGGTTTCATGCCGTCCGATGACAGATTGAATAATATCATCAATTCGTGTACCAGAGATTATGAAAGCAGCGAGGAGAGAAAGCTAGCTGCAAGTCCCGAGGAAGATGAAAAGACTCTGGGGAAGCGTCGTTATGCAGCTTTCAAAGAAAAGTGTCGCTCTGAAAAGCAAGTCATTCTCAGCAAAGTTCGGGATGCTTGGCCATGCGAAGATCCTCCGTCACTTGACACTCTTCACGTGAACTACTACGATCTGAATGAACTACCGGGGAAACTTTACCTAGTATTCCGTAGCTGTTGGCGAAATCATCGTTTGAAGCAACACCTGGATGTCGTGCAGCGGACTCTCAAAAAATTCTATGCTCCCGATTCTCCGTCAAAAGGACCCTCACAATACAATCTCGATTCCCATCCTGAACTCTCGGATGTTGCTTCGTCATCCTCATCCATTGATGCCCAGTACCTTTTCGATCGAGATGCGCCTGTTATATCCATGCATGGGTCTTCCAAAGTTCTTCACAATTTGAGTCGGAGAGATTTCATATCTCCAGACTCCGGAGTCACAGCGAGGTTGCAACGGTTGATCAACGACTTTCGCGCCCGAGGAAGTGACAAGTTTTGCCGCAAATACGCCGATGATTTGGATCAGAGTAGGTCGATTTACTGTGACGAAAAGATTGTTGCCCAACCAGATTCTACGCCATACACAATGGAATTACTACTCGAGTACTATTCTCTCCATAACCGGCAATTCCAAGATTCACTCGCATCGATCTCACAGGTCCTCTCTCCTACATCTGCTGCTGAAAACACGTTATACAATGCTGGATTATGGCCCCGAGTTACACCAAATTTCCTCTTTACTCGCATGGCTTCTGCAGCAGGAAGTTCTCTGGGGAAGGCTTGGCGTGCTACTCTTGTCCAGTTGTCGCAGATACTTTTGCAGCTGCAACGCTCGCGAAGGCTGTTGGTCTTTGCCGCTCACAAAAACTGGGTCGAGTTCTTCAAGGAGTTGGAGAGCGAAGAATGTGAGGAATTTGATCCGGAGCTATACCCTGACTGGCTTTTAATACAGGTACGCTATAAAGATATCAATCACTAACGGTAGCTGATAATGCCATCCTCAGATTGAAAGTCAGTTCTTGGCACGGCCAGTCCAGGTCAAGGTTGCGCTGGAGATGATGTCGCCGTGCACAGGAGGAAATACTTCTCTGCAGCTGAACATGGGCGAAGGCAAATCCTACGTGATCGTTCCTCTCGCAGCAGCCGCACTTTCTGATGGCCACAGACTGGTGCGAGTAATCGTGCTGAAGTCGTTGTCAGCTCAGATGTTCCAGCTCCTTGTTGAACGACTGAGCGGCCTTGCACAGAGGCGCATTTTCTATATTCCATTCTCCCGCGCACTCTCTATCGACTCATCGAAGGTGCAAATGTATCGTGACCTGATGCAAGAATGCATGGATGCCAAGGGCCTGTTGGTCGTGCAACCGGACCATATTCTGTCGTTCCAGCTGATGGCTGTTGACCGTCACCTGTCCCCTCACACTGAAGCTGCTGAAGATATGCTGCGGACTCAACTATGGCTCGACAATTACGCACGCGACATCCTGGATGAAAGCGATGAAATTCTGCACGTCCGCTACCAGCTGGTGTACACTGTGGGTCTCCAAAGGTCGCTTCAAGGTCATCCAGAACGGTGGACGACGACACAACAAGTGTTGAGTCTAGTTGCGAAGCACGCCGCTCGGCTCATGAGCCAATTTCGTTCGCGTTCAGAAGTGTCCACTCGTGAGCAAGGAGGGTTCTCCTTCGTTCGTGTTCTGCACCCAACAGCAGGCGAAGCATTGGTCCAATGGATCGCAGAGGATGTCATCAATGGCGCGCTTGAAAACATCAGCTTTGATCAAGCATCACTCCACATGAAAGAAGCTGTTTGCCGCTTTATCGCAACTGAGCATATATCCAACACTTGTGTCAGTGTAGTGGAGGATCGTTATAGAGACACTATCGTATGGCCCAGCCTTCTGGTCTTGCGAGGACTGTTGGCGTATGGTATCTTGGTGTACGCTATCAAAGAACGTCGCTGGCGCGTGGACTATGGCCTTGCCCCAAAACGAACGATGCTGGCTGTTCCATTTCGCGCCAAAGACATGCCCTCGCAGCGGGCAGAGTTTGGTCATCCGGACGTTGCTGTCATCCTCACGTGCCTCTCTTACTACTATGGGGGTCTCACGCACCCGCAGCTGATGTTGTGCTTCGAGCTCCTGCTGAAGCAGGATAATCCTACCCTCGAGTATGAATCCTGGGTAGCTAGACTTCAATCCGTCCCAGAAAGTCTGCGCCACCTTAGCGGAATCAATACGGAATCCGCAGAGCAACTCCGAGATCTTCAGGAATTATTTGCGTGCAACAAGGCAGTCATAGATTTCTACCTGTCCCGAGTAGTTTTTCCAAAGGAAGCAAAGGGATTCCCCAGCAAGCTCACCTGCTCCGGGTGGGATCTCGCTCAAGAGAAGAAACATCTCACAACTGGCTTTTCTGGTACCAACGACAATCGTTATTTGTTACCAAGCTCAATAGTTCAGCATGACCTTAATTACCAACGCAGCACAAATGCCCGAGTCCTAGCGTTCCTTCTGCGCCCGGAAAATAACTGCTACACATGCATACCCCCCGGCCAAAAGGTGTCACACTTCATCGATGCCCTTGTCGCCCAAACCCCCGAGGTCCGCGTGCTCCTGGATGTGGGTGCGCAGATGCTGGAATTGAAGAATCAGGAATTGGCCGAGACATGGCTTCGAGCCAAGCGCGACGCCCAAGCTGCAGTCTTTGTGAATGACGATGATGAGATTGTCGTTGTCAGTCGGGATGGGACGGTGGAGCCCCTTGTGTCGTCCCCCTTTGCCCAGCAGCTTGACCAGTGCGTGATATATCTGGACGACGCGCATACCAGAGGAATGGATGTCAAACTTCCTTCCGGCTTCCGAGCTGCTGTCACGCTTGGTCCGAAAGTCACGAAAGACCGCCTGACGCAAGGTTCGTGATTACAGAGTTCATGCGTATCAGTTTTGACAATGATCAATAACACAGGATGCATGCGAATGCGGAAGCTAGGCAATGGACACTCAGTCATGTTCTTCGCTCCGACGGAAGTTGACCAAAACATTCGTTCGGCCACTCAAAAAACTGATACCGACGATGTCGACGTGGCAGATATCCTGCACTGGGCGATGCTCGAAACTTGTCTTGACATTCAGATGCATGCATTCCACTGGGTTCAACAGGGATCGGATTTCAACTCACGGCATTTCGCATGGACTCAATTCTCGCGCGCCCCTGCCACTTCGATTTCCACCCTGGAAACAGCCTGGTTGCAGCCAGAGGAACGTTCATTAGAGGATATGTACGCACCACGCGGCCCTTCACAGGTATCACACATTTGCGATGCAGACATTCGAAGGAAGTGCGAGGAGCTCGGAGTTCTAATGGGACCTGAAAGGAGCATGGATGAGGAACAAGAAAGGGAGGTAGTCCATGAGATAGAGAGGGAACGTCAAGTTCACAGACCGCCCGAAGTAAGACCTGCGACTCAAGACCTGCATGCGGACGTTCGTCGCTTTGTCCAGACCGGCCGAATTCCTGCAGGGTCTCTCGCATTCATTCCAGTGCTATCCAGCCTCGTCGACACTGCTGCCGAATTTCATGAAGGCGATCAGTGGGCACACGATATTTTAGTCACCCGTGATTTTGCCCATACGGTGGAGACTTTCCTTACCATGGAGAAAGCAGATGAATATCTGCGGCCCGTCAATTGGATCGTATCCAGTGACGTTGGAGTGCTGGTAGTCATGAGCCCGAACGAAGTGGACAAACTACTGCCCGATATCCGGAATAGCAATGTAGTTCACTTATGTGTCTATACTCCTCGCACCACAAACACGATGAAGGCATGCGATGATCTTCAACTCTACCGTGTTCCTTCGACACCCCATCTGACACCACCGGAGCCGCTGATTTGCCAGCTCAACCTTTTTGCGGGTCAACTCTATTTCTCCAGTTACGAGATGTATCTCCACACTTGCAACTTCTTAGGGCTCAACGCGCCGGATTTGAGGGACGAGGACATGATAGTCGACAGTGATGGATTCATCAGGGGGAATCGCCCTTGGGCGAGAGCATCGTGTTCGTTCAAACGATCCCAGCTTCCTCCGCTGAAGGAGTTATTCGGAATGAGAAGGAAAGGCATGGGGTATTTGCCAACTCACCTTGGAAAGATGTTCAATGGCCGCATTCTGACTGAAAGGGATTTCCTCGACTGAGCTCCGTGTCTGTTTAACGTATGTTTTAGCGCCTTTCTACCTGGGACCTGACTGACTGCAGTTCTGATCAACAGGTGATTGTGTCAACACTAGCCTTCATCATGAATGTATTTGTACGCGAATCTGAAATGCTATAGTTTGTTGCTTGAGTAGACATCAAATACTCCCACGTAAATCAGATAAAGGAGGTTCATCCACTGAGCGTTCATTCAGCCGCGCAGTCAGTTGGAAGGCAGATATGTATACCTGAAGCATTATTCAAGAGGTTGTATCTTCGTTTATAATCGATCAATCATAACCCGTACAATGTGTGTCACAGCCAATACCAGCGATCTCTGTCAGCTGCAGAATTCCGGTGAGGTGCTTTATCATGATACATCATGATGAGCTCGAGACGTACTACCTTCTCAGGCCACCCCAAGGACTCTACGCTTCCGCTTACGTCAAGCAGTGAGCCCACACCCTTGTAAAGGTACATCATCAAAATGTCCTGCGCATTCTGCCTTAGTAAGGATTGACTTTGTTCATTCACAGAATGAATACATCCAGTGGGCGGATGCCAGCAAATCTACATCAATGTTACCGAGGGACACGAAGCTTCGCAAGCTAGACGCTGCTGCAGAATTTCAAGCTCAACTCGATGCCCACCTTACTGACAAGAAACCGAAGGATCGTATTATCCCGTATTCAGATGCCCTCTTCCGCAAGGCTGCTATCGAGTGGCAAATCGAAACTGATCAGGTATGTCTAGTCTACTTGTTGCTGTACGGAACAACGCATTACCTACGATGCACTTCAAGTTTGCATGCAGGAACGGCTGGCTCCCGCTCGCTTCAGTGGGTAACAACTGAGCTCCCGTAAGTCTCGCTTGATCGTGCGCTCGAAGGCCCCTTCTACTATACTCGCTGAGAAATACTGCGCTGTACTAGCATGATGACCGGCAAGAAAAAATCCTGATGTCAAAATCGCTTGATCAGTCACTAGGAGAAGTACTGCGCACAGACTCCTTACCAACAATCGAACTCCTTCTGATGGGTGCTCATGGTAGCGCTGAGTGTAGCGCAACATTTATTCGACACCTGAGGAAGATAGCATCGTCTGGAATCAGGAGTTCGTCAACCATGGTATAGTGTCCCCTTCGGTATTTCCGCCCTATCCTCTCTTGCCGTCGTGTTCACATTTCGACTTCACTTATGTACTAACAGTTTCAGCATTATGCCGCTGCTGAGATCGAGCTCGGCACCTCAGGCTCAGTTCTCCAGGGCCCACGTCAATTATTCAAGGTTATCCTCGACACTATGTAAGACAAATACTTCCCCTGCCTACAATGCAGATGACTCTAAATTCTCCATCGACTATCAGAGTGGCTCCGTGAAGGGCTACATTTCCCTAGATGACATCTGTATTGGAGACATCTCTATCAGTGGCCAGGACTTTCCCGCAGGTCGTGGTAGGGCGCATGATGCTGCTAAACACAATGGATATATTAAAACAATTTGATATCATCATCATCATGGCGCATGTTCGGTTTGCAGAGATCTAGAGCCTCATCGACATCAGCAAAATTATTGAATGTATGTGACGTCTACCATCGAATTTGAAACAAGTGTCTTACCGTCTACTGAGCATCTGGTTGTTTGGATACAAGGCTTTTATCTATCACCATGCTTCCGAACAGGTTTGCGCAATGTGCCGCATACTAGTACTCCGGTCGCGTCGGATCTATTTTTAAAGATCTGGAGCTCAGGTTCCACGAGCCTCTAAGCTAGATCCAACACGGAAACATGAAGGACGCTCCCCTCTGGCCCCGCCAATCCCTGGATTTCTCTTAGGAATACTACTCGGACGCTCCGTACCTTTGCAGGCTGATCTTCCATCTTCCACGCTTGCTGTCGTCGTTGATCCAAGGTCCTCGATGGAAAGATTGTTAGAACCGTAATGTTGCTCCCTCGCCAACCTCGTATAATGACGCCTCGAGTTACAATCGGGACCATTTCTGAAATTCAAGTTCTGATGACGCAAAACATGTCACTGAAAAGCGTCATGCGGTCAAGGCTCATTTTCATCTAGAGCGACCGCAGCACAGGGTCCAGGGAATGACAGCCTGGATGGAACATGTTACCACCTCTGACAGGCTCCTATCCGTGCCGTAGCCTTATAGAGATTGGAGGGTAAGAAAGGCGACCCACGGAAAGACTGCATAGTTCAATATACCCCTGATGATACTTGCGCTTTAATGACAAAGGTTCCAATGGGCGCATGATATTCCAGAAGAGCCAAGTGAGTTGTCACTCAAGACCGAGACTCAGACGAAGGGCGATGTTGAGCATCAGCATCTAGAACATGATGGAGCCTTCAGGCAGGTATAAAGGTCGCAGCGTATGCTGCCATTAATTTCTATCCGCAACTATATCTCACTCAGTACTCAACAGAATCAACTATCAACACACCTCACACTATGTTGCCCTCCGGCGATCACAAGATCCAGAATTTTTTGCATAAAGACAGGTTTGTCCACATGGAATCTGGGGGCGCGGTTGTTGGCTTCAGGGATGCTGATGTTGTACGTGTTGCATCATTGACATTGACATACATTTTATACTCATCGATGCCCATAGGTCGAGCTCCTTGTTAAGGACGAAGTTCTGGGTCTCGCGACTCTTTTTGATAAATTGAGGCATAAGTATATTACCATCGATAAACAGGTTAGTCTATCTGCTGTTTATATATGAGAGATTGCTAACGGCGTGAAATCATAGACAGGGAAAGTCGTAGGCAGCGCCGAGCCCCAGGTGCTCCAGTTCTCCACCGAGGGCGAAGGAAAATATGTGTGGGTATGATTATTGTTACCGGTAACGATAATTCATTCGTCCCCTTCATCTGCAGAATCCATAAAAAGGACGTCAACGAAGTGTGGGTCCTCAATGAAGACAAAGACCTCACCCCGGTTTGTTTGTTGTGATCTTCTTTTGGGGCTTTATAACTTACGTCACTTCAGATCGTTACTGCTCCGGCTCCTCCCCCAAGCGTTCGGGACCATGAGAAGAAGTACTGGCTGTTCGTGAAGGCTTAAGCTGTTTCGGAATGCAAGGAAACCAGGTTGCTGTTGATGTAACTCAGAATATTTGTATGACTAGCCATCGGTCGTGATGTACGGAAGAAAGTTTGTGATATCCTTGGCGGGACAGTGAGATGTACGGCTAGCGCGATCATTCCGGACGGATAGATTCGAGGCAGTGAGTATAGCTCTGCACATTGTAAGATTAACTTGGGAGATCCAACAGGCGCGAGGGCACATACATAAGCCTGCCAGCCGCGGCTGCGGAAGTGAGCCCTGGGAATCCTTACCAATGTGTAAGTAAATTTTATTCGTTGGTATTTAACTTGTGCAAGTTCAAAACACGGAACCAATCGAATTGGTCATCTCAATTGCAACACGGAAGTGTCGTCTATAGTACTCCTGTCTGCTGAAGGATCCAGCATCACACGTCCAGCTGAGCGACAAGCTCGGTTTCCTTCATCACTACTAGTACTTCATGCGGTCTGCTCGCTCGTTCCCACTATACCCTCGCTCACTCGCATATTTTCGCCCACCCTCCACTCCCAGGATTAATATAATTCATCTCGATATTCATCTCGTATTTGAATACCCGTATACGAATACCCGCTCCTACTAGTAGTAGCTTCGTATCTCAGCATTAAAATATTCACAATGATAATTCAATCAGCCCGCATGTAGAGTTTTGCCGCCTACCCGGCAGTAATCTCGTCAACGTTCGAACTTCGAACCGAACTGAAGTTCGGTTCCAGCCTAACTCTGGACAGTTTTCACGATCAGTCGCATTATGGATAAAAAACGATTCCGTCACCAGCTTCAAACACGCTAAGGCGGCCACGCCCAGGCCCCAGATAAGTTTTCGTGCTTATCAGGATTCATGATTTGAGTGTGCACGACCCTAACTCCACCACCGCGTTGCGTGTTCTCGTGGTGGACCAACAAACATATTTATATAGGCAAGATCTGATGCAGAAGGACGTACAAGGAATTTTTGGGCAACAATGAGGCATCCTATGCCATCTTAGGCCATAGGGTGAACAGCCTAGCCGCCTATAATGTGGCTCCTGATGAATTCTAAGTTCCAACGGATAGTTCTTCCAAAATGCCGCCGCCTACCAGCTGCGGTTCGTAAAGCTAAGGTTCGGAATCCAGATTTGAAGCCTGTAGTGAGGCTGTGGAGTACGTTGCTGCGATGGACCCTCAACACGGATGGAAGGAGTGCTAGTCTCCCAGGCTATACAGCCCTTTATAGACGAAGTCTATCGTCGTTCCAAGGACCACCTGTAAGTTAGTGTCACTGTGTCAGAGCCAGTGAGCGCTGATTTGTTTTGTTCGTCTGAGATAAATGACTGATACCGAATTTGTAAGCAGACTCCAATGCTTCGTGAAAGGGCTCAGGTATTTTGCCGCATCACTGCCGCAACTTGCCGCACCAGTACGCATCACTGCCGCACCGCATCAAAACCTACAATCATCACTCAATTTCGACAATTACTGTTTTCATGTGCAAGTCAATCGACTTAGCAGCAAACACATCAACTCTGCGCCTCTCGGTTATTCCTTTGAGAGGCTGAATTTATAAGACACTTGTTGGGTAGGGTGCGACACGGATGCGGTAGTGTGTGCGGCAGCAGTGAGTCCTACTAATATACTATGCATTTTGTACGAGGCAATAACAATCAGATTGTATATACTCTAGAGCACCCACTTTACAACCATCTGTCACTCTTGACAGCTACCTGCTAGTTGCAATACATTATATACGACTCAGACCTCAGATGCGGCACAGCCACTAATAATGTCAGGGGAACATATTTTCTGACAACGTCTACCTTAATATCATGCTCTCGAATGGAACTCCATGCTCACCTGAATGTCAGGGATGATTACGGTATGTTGGTGTCCAGTTTTCTCGTGCTGATTGCATAACACCTTCCAGAGTTTTATCAGTAATTTATTTCGGCCCAGGAGGCCATGTGAGTGTGATGCCTCGCAGCTTGATACTGCGGAAGTGCCCCATACACCTTGTCAGGTCACCACGACTACGCAACCTCGCACTGGCACACCCAATGAACATGTTCGTGTTGACGGTGAGCATTTTTTGGCCCTTCCCTTTCACTGCGCCAAGCCCTGACTCGGTGCCTCCAGTTTCCGTCCATGTTTTCGATTCAGAAAATCCACGGCATCACTCACAGCACTATACCTCGGATGTTCACACTACTCCGGCTTTGCAACACCTGCCAGCGCCTCTGCAGCCTGCTCTGGCCAGCCGTCTACCACCAAATGAGGTGCGAGATCAGCCTCGTAAAAATTTGCCAATCCCTGCTCAGGTCAGCAGTTCAACCACGCGTATGGTTGACGAGCCACCTCAAAAGCCACCTGCACGGGCCTCTGTTGTCCACCAGCCCCAGGTACCTAAAACCCAGCCCCAGGTACCTACCAGTGGCGATATCGAATGGGACGTCTGGCCCGATGGTCACATTGTGCGAGTTTACTCCTGTGAAGAATCCAAACGGCCTGAGGTCAGCCGCAGGTGCCCCAGGGAATGAACAATGGGGAAAAGACGCAGGCACACACCAAGACCGATGGAACCCATATGAGGGCCTCCCCGAGTACTGGAATCATGGTGACCGAGATCCATATGCACCAGAATTCGAAAGGAAACTGGACGTGCGTGATTTGCATGTTTTGTGGCGGATTGCGCTAACGCCCAACAGTGTGGGCCAAACTTTAGTGAAGGAAGTGAGCCCGAAGTCATTAAGAAAGAGAAACATACCAAAAAGCCCAAACCAAGGCCACGTCCAAGGAAGGTACATAAGGGTAAGGGTACATAAGTTCCCCGTACTTAGTTCGTACTGTGAAATGAATACAAGACTGGTTTTGTAAGGACTAAAGGCACATACATATGTACCTTGAAGCCTTGGTACCTGTTCCGGCAGATTTAGTGTTAGTATTCATGGGTTAGTATATCTGCACAACTGACCATGACGGTGCTGCATGTGTACTTGATAAGAAGGGTGCGTTGGTGTGTAGAAGGGTGCGTTTGGTGTGTGTTGCGTTGGTGCGGTAGTGCACAGCCACTGCCGCACCCTACCGCACCCTACCGCATCACTACCGCACCAATAAAGTACCACCATCTCTGTGATACCACTGTAATTCCTACACAAATACATGTATTATGTTAGTGCTTAATCAAAAATCATATTTAAGGCCTGTATGGGCGATGTAAACATATTATATACACATATAAGACACATGTTAGGTAGGGTGCGGCACGGATGCGGCACGGTGCGGTACGATGCGGCAAAATCCTAAGGCCCTTTGTGAAATGGTGTTCGAACTTCTTCCTAGGTAATAGTAAGGCAGGCGAAATACAAGGAAATTCCTTATCCGAGTCAAGCATCAAACCTTCAGGCATGCACAATCAAATTTGCATTTAGCACAGGCCCGTCGCCTTGTACAGCCTCAACGCCCATATCGATGGCACTTCTCAGATCTGATGTGAAGCATTGTACACAAAGGTTCTCCCTTTGTGCGGATCCAACCCTAGCACTGAGGCGTGAGGACGAGCGCCTATGGGTTCCTTATAATATAGTAGAGGGGCCCAATTTCACCGTCAGTGGCCAATTCCTTTCTCTCATCCTATCGGAAACATGGCTCAATACTCAATAGTAAATCATCTTTCCAAGTCGAAAGATCAACCTAGTCTGGAATATATCATCAATCACGTACTTCTTCCCCTCAAGTTGCCACAAAGGAGTGACCAATCCCTCGAGAACGACATGGCCTTATCTCAGGCAGTATTTGATGCTGCTGTCACTTTCAGTGACCAGCTGCCGTCCGATCAGCTGTTACTTTGGATGAGCAGCTTGAAAATGCTTCGCAATCTCAAGGATTCAATCAGATTCAGCGTGATGTCTGCAAAGGAAGTTGAATCTCAAATCAATGCTATGGGCACTGAAGGTCTGTTGTTTTCATCTCATTTGCATTGTTTTCTGTGTTGAGTAACAATTTTCAGATGTCCTTGTATACATGATTCGCGCACAAAACGCTGCGGTGGTCATGAGAAAACTCGAATCCGAGACCATATTCGAGTCATTTGAGGTCTCTCCTGACTCCACCGCAGTGATGGCCGCAAAGGGAAAGTTGATCTGTTCTTATCCTGGACCTGCTATCACGGTTCCAGATACGAACATTGATAATGCCACCTTTGCCGCAGAGCTTGCAAATTTTCTCGTTCACATGGATGAAGATGTCCTTGATGCGGCAGCGACGAGGACAAAGGCTAAATCCACTGTTCTCGAAGAGAGGGACACCACACATCCCAGGTATATCACGGAACTCCTGACCGGTATACTGCGTGGCCTTGGGAGCATCGCTGATGTTCCTCGCATCCGCAAGCGCATCGGAGATGATGTGCTGTGGGACAGCGCGAAATTGCCGTGGAGGCGGTCTCCGCTTTGGCTTGTCATTCGCGTTGCCTTACAGACGACTCTGGAGCGCAGTGCTCTTGGACGAACGACGTATAAATCGTTCATGCTGTTCTTCATGGCGAGGATCATGACCATTGCCCTCGACCATGACTTGTCAAATGACATCTTACACTTCATGTCGGCAAAGATCGCACGCCGTCTTTTCAAGCTTGGATCCTCTGCATCTCCGGAGTTGTCGCGGATGGTCAGTAAGGTCACCAGTGATGTGAGGAGTGTCCTGGAGGAAAGATGGGGATCTGTTCAGAACGCGCAACGGGCCTCGCCTCTTTGGGCTCCCGAGACCCTCCGAGTCTTGCGAGATACCCATCTTTCCTTGAACACAAGTCGCGAGTACATACGCCAAGCTTTGCAGAACCAGCATTCGTCCCCCAAAAAAACCTCATTCAATCCCAGCCACCACACGCGCGGGAAAATCGATAATTTCCTTGATGCTGAAGCTAGCTTCCTAGTAGCCGCTCATTCTGCAGAACCATCTCTTGCCCTCGCAGATTTCGAGACTGCGATTAGTTCAGGGATCGACGACTGGGTGGCGCGCGTTCCATTCCAGAGTACCGATTCCGCATGCGTCTCGATTGAGGCGTGCGCCTCTGCGTACTCCTCGAGAGCGCTTAAGGCTTATAAAGGAAACCCGGAGAATTTATCTATCATGCTTCTCACCCTTTTTGAGCTTTGGGTGGCCATGGATAAGATCGTTGTTGGACAAATCCCACTCCTGGCAGAATACTCCCCTGAAATCCCATTGACACTTTGGGAGTGTCTTTTAATCCGCAAAGCTTCTGGCCTTGATCGTTTGAAGAAATTACACGCCTACCTGAAGGCTCGTCATTGCCAGGCTTCTCGCCGTCTGTCAGCATTCTCGTTTACCAACGATCACAAGTCGTTCGCGGCGCAATATTTTTCCCAGTCATCCAAGCTGCAGATTTTGAAGGTTCGCATCGAGGTGGATGGTCAGAAACAGCGGGAGAAGAAGTTAACCGAGCTTCGGACCCTAAACAAGAGGTACGGTGACCTAGAGACGCGCGCAGCAAGTTTAGCACACGAATACACTGTCAACTCCCGCGGCCGGGAGCAACACAAGAAAAAGCGTTGTCAAAAGTGTCGTGTGGAGACGGAGATGCAATCCATGACGATTACAGTTCACGAGTGGCCGCTACCAGAGCGTAAACAGGAGGCGATAGCGGTCGTGTTTGAGCTAGCATGCCCCACCGCGTTCGACATGTGGAGATCCATGACATTTCATGTCTTCGTTGACATCTGCGCTCCAGGAAAGATTTCGTCCACTCATCCCTTCATGACACTGCCAAAATATGATGCCTTGCGGCAATATCGCACGTGCCATCCAAGACAAAGGCTCACTTTGGCATCCGAGGCCAAACCTTTCTCCAAGTGCCATTACAGTAACACCCGTATTCCTACGCAAGAAACCAAAGTCTGTGTGAACAATGGACTCCAATTTCGGCCTTTCGACACAACCACAGATACGTGGGCGGCAGACGCACTACTGCGATGTGACGCCACCAAGTTGTGCACTTTCCTTCTTCCAAAGGGATCATATGATGGTTTGCAGCGGTATCTTGCAGGGACATCCCACCCGTCAAACGAGGTCATAGCCAATCAGGCAGATTGCCACAAGGACATGACTATACATGAATTCATCGCGTTCGGGTCCTTGCGAAGTGGACCACGGTTGCAATGGATGAACGTGCTACGTGAACTCCGTGCAAGGACGCTCAATTTTCGACGTGAGGAGGTCCATGTACTGTTAGCGCAAGCTGTTTCGCAGGTCGGTCCATTTTCGTCCGACGACGGCCTTATTTGGCACGAGGAGTTGAACAGCGTGCCTTTCCTTGGTGCACTACTCGGAGAGCTGGAGGATTTGATGGCGAACGTTGAAGGGAATTGGTTGGAAGCTATCACGATCGACACTATCATCATGCTTGTGTGCCGCGTCTTGTCCTCGACTCAGGAAGAGAGTGTCAAAATTCGCGGATATTTTTTGCTTCGGAGGATACGAACTGCGACATTTACGTTGCTGACGCAACTATCGGAGAAAATGCAAGCTAGCAACGAGGAGACCGTCAGCCAGGATTTACAAGGGCGCGTTCGGGATATGGCAGTCACCTGTCGTAGCACTTTCGATGTCGATGGAGACGCTTCATTGCTCCTGACGTCGAGCGATGACATCAAGGTATTTGCATATTGTGCGGTCATGATTTATGACAACACTCCAAGCCAATTGGGCAATCTTCCACAACATTCCAAGCTACTGCTAGAGCGAGACAAGAGATGTTGCCACGCATTAGAACCAGCTATTCGCCAATATGCAGAGCTTCACAGGGAGGGTCTTGATTGCGCCATGACAAAGATTTGGGGCAGTTACAGACCAGGAACCCCTTGGAAAGCGATGACCGCTCCAAAGTCTCGTTGGCTTACGGCGCAGACTGCACCATCGCATTCCCAATCACCACAGGATGTCCACATCAATTTGATTAGTGGATGCTTGCTTGTTGACGGGAAGCAGCTGGGCAGGCTCCCTTCAATGATAGTGCAACATCCCACTTACCAATCAATTTTCGGCGATGTGAGTCTTTGAAAGTTGTAGCTTTGTTGATACATGCTCACCTATCAACTACAGCAAGTTCTGGACATCGTTCCAGCTGATATTCGTGGAATGGAATATGCGACACGCGGGAACCTCTGCGACCATCAGGTTGGTAGCCATTCTCGTTGCCATCGCTCAGTAACTAATGATGCGCTCGCTTGTTCCTGAAGGTGTCCTTCTCTCTACGTGACTCGAACGATCTCATTATCCGTGCGAAGCATATCAAACACGACTCACCCATCCTCCAGCTCATTCCGAGTCACAAATTCGTGGATGACCTACCGACAATCTTGGTAGCAGGCCATACTCATTGGCTCAACCTTTCCACGAGGGAAATCGAGATTCGGCCAGCAGAAAATACGTGGAAGTCTTCGCCTGATAATTGGGTTTTGCGATTTGCTGTTTCGACGGTGGAAAATTCCAGCGCTGCCACCCTTGTTGACATACGCAGCCAAACGTGGGACATGATCTCCAAGAGGCTGCGTCCTCTGGAGGATGCACGCTTCATCATGGTCACATATAATAAAGCATTCGGCAGCACTCCCTCATTGAAGGCTGATTTGCCTCGATATGGCCTCGAATTCTTCATCGATGAGGATGGGGAATTGCAGTCCCGTAACATGCGCAACATGGTCGTTGATGTCATTCAGTCTACTGGCACCATGTTGGGATTAGTCAACCAACTCATCTTGCGCCCGAAGTTGCAAGTTGCGGATGAGCATCCACGCATCGTTATCATCCCGGACGGTCATATCTCGTACTCTGCGAATAGTCACCATGTCCGCGTCACCATCGTTCCTGAAGGTACTCGAGTGACCTACCGGTTGTACAGGGTTGATACAGATCTACGCTGTCTCACTGGGAATGTGGGTCTGACAAGCAAGCTCTATCAGGCGCTCCTTCACGCTGTCACGAGCGGCTGTCTCCCCGATCCCCTTACGGGTCGAACGGGGACAGAGGAGGCGTTGCATCTCTTGCATTCCGCAGCTTGCCGATCGTTTATGAGGCTTCGCTCTCGTGACACAGATCTTTTGCGCGAGATCAGTTCGCTGTCAACCAGGCGTGTCTGGTATCCCATTCATCTTCAGAAGATGCAGACAATTTCGTGGTCATGCCTTGCACCCCTTGCACAACACCACGGCTTTCATCCAGCCGCGAAATCTATCATGGATTATGGCATGCAGCTCTCGACTTTCTCAGAAGGGTCCACAAACCTTCCGCTCACCTATGAGCTTCCGAGACCCACCAACCACCTTCTTGAGCGCGTGTCAGTTCGAGCCTCAGCGATCTATCCTGATCAATTCTCTCTTCCACTTCCGCTCGGTGATATAGACGTTATCTATGCTTCACGTGATATTCCCGACAAAGTCGCGGAAGAGAGGGCATTTCGAACCGCCTTCATGGTGCATCAAGTGGCCAAGCAGACTTCCAGTGCAACGGAATCTCCTTAGTTTGTTGACTCAGTGGAAAAATGTCAAGGGCATTAGCGAGCCGCTCAGCTTGCAGTACTCCAAAGACTGGCTTCAACTGACTTTTCCCGACATCTTCCTTTCTGCGTATGACCGCTGTCGTACGGCTACAAAGAAAGATGCATCTCGACTGGTATTCACCCTAGCTTCGATATCATACAGCTTGTTGGATGATCATGCACTCGTGCCAACACTCCTGGCCTTCGCCACAGTTCCTGAAATTCGCAGCTTTGGAGGTCCACCGAAGTTCACGTCCTATAATCTCTCGGATGGCTTCATACTGTCCGATACGATATTGGACAATATCATCAGTTCATGCTCCAAAGATTACGAAATCAGCCAGGAGAGGCATCTACCTGCAGTGCCCGGAGAAGATGAAAAAATTCTGGGGAAGCGTCGTTATTCAGCTTTCGAAGACAAGTGTCGCTCTGAACAGCAAGTCATTCTCAGAAAAGTTCGGGATGCATGGCCGTGCGAAGATCCTCCGGCACTTAATACGCTGCAAGTGAACTGCTACAATCTTGGTGAACTGTCAGGGAAACTTTCCCCAGTATTTCGCAGCTGTTGGCGAAACCGTTGTCTGAAGCTACACCTGGATGGCCTGCAGGGGACCCTGAAACAGTTCTACACGCCAAATCCTCCTTCGAAACTACCCTCTCAATATGATCTTGATTCCCGCCTTGATGACTCGGATGTTGTATCACCGGCCTCATCCATTGATGCCCAGTACCTTTTCGATCGAGACGCGCCTGATATATCTATATCCATGCATGGGTCTTCCCAAGTTCTTCACAATTTGAGTCGGAGAGATTTCATATCTCCAGACTCCGGAGTCACAACGAGGTTGCAACAGCTGATCAACGACTTTCGCGCCCCAGGAAGCGACAAGTTTCGCCGCAAATACGCCGATGATCTGGACCGGAGCAGGTCAATTTACTGTGACGAAAAGATGGTTGCTCTACCAGATTCTACGCCATACACCATTGAATTACTGCTTGAGTACCATTCTCTCCATAGCCGGCAATTCCAAGATTCACTCATATCTATCTCACACGCCCTCTCTCCTGCCTCTGCTGCTGAAAACACGTTATACAATGCTGGATTATGGCCCCGAGTTACACCAAATTTCCTCTTCGCTCGCATGGCTTCTGCAGCAGGAAGTTCTCTGGGGAAGGCTTGGCGTGCTACTCTTGTCCGGTTGTCGCAGATACTTTTGCAGCTGCAACGCTCGCGAAGGCTATTGGTCTTTGCCGCTAACAAAAACTGGGTCGAGTTCTTCAAGGAGTTGGAGAGCGAAGAATGTGAAGGATTTGATCCGGAGCTGTACCCTGACTGGCTTTTAATACAGGTACGCTATAAAGATATCAATCACTAACGGTAGCTGATAATGCCATCCTCAGATTGAAAGTCAGTTCTTGGCACGGCCAGTCCAGGTCAAGGTTGCGCTGGAGATGATGTCGCCGTGCACAGGAGGAAATACTTCTCTGCAGCTGAACATGGGCGAAGGCAAATCCTACGTGATCGTTCCTCTCGCAGCAGCCGCACTTTCTAATGGCCACAGACTGGTGCGAGTAATCGTGCTGAAGTCGTTGTCAGCTCAGATGTTCCAGCTTCTGGTTGAACGACTGAGCGGCCTTGCACAGAGGCGCATTTTCTATATTCCATTCTCCCGCGCACTCTCTATCGACTCATCGAAGGTGCAGATGTATCGTGACCTGATGCAAGAATGCATGGATGCCAAGGGCATTTTGGTCGTGCAACCGGACCACATTCTATCGTTCCAGTTGATGGCTATCGACCGTCAGCTTCCCCCTCTGACTGAAGCTGCTGGCCGTCAGCTGGCGCGCCCTCGGACTGAGGCTGCTGGGGGTATGCTTCGGACTCAGTTGTGGCTTGACAATCACACGCGTGACATCCTGGATGAAAGCGATGAAATTCTGCACGTCCGCTATCAGCTGGTATACACTATGGGCCTCCAAAAGTCGCTTCAAGGTCATCCCGAACGGTGGACTACCACACAACAAGTGTTGAGTCTTGTTGCGAAGCACACCGGCAGGTTCACGAGCGAATTTCCCTCTCACTCAGAAGTGTCTGCTCGCGAGCACGGAGTATTCCCCTTCGTACGAGTTCTGCACCCGACAGCAGGTGAAGCAATGGTCCGATGGATCGCACAAGATGTCGTTAATGGGGCACTTGACAACATCAACTTCGACCAAGCATCTTTTCACGTGAAGCAAGCTGTCCGCCAGTTCATCGCAACTGAGAAGATCTCCAACACTTGCATCAGCTTAGTAGAGAAATGCTATAAACACACTACGGCCTGGCCCGGCCTCCTAGTCTTGCGTGGACTGCTGGCATGTGGTATCTTAGTGTACGCCCTCAAAGAACGTCGCTGGCGCGTGGACTATGGCCTTGCCCCAAAACGGACTATGCTAGCTGTTCCATTTCGCGCCAAAGATATGCCCTCGCTGCGGGCAGAGTTTGGGCATCCAGACGTTGCTGTCATCCTCACGTGCCTCTCCTACTATTATGGGGGTCTCACGCACCAGCAGTTGATGTTGTGCTTCGAGCTCCTGCTGAAGCAGGATAATCCTACCCTCGAGTATGAATCCTGGGTACTTGGACTTCAGTCCGTCCCAGAAAGTCTGCGGCACCTTAGCGGAATCAATACGGAATCCGCAGAGCAGCTCCGTGACCTTCAGCAACTGTTTGAATTCAACAAGGCGGTCATAGATTTCTACTTGTCCCGAGTAGTTTTTCCCAAGGAAGCGAAGGCATTCCCCAGAAAGCTCACCTGCTCCGGGTGGGATCTCGCTCAAGAGAAGAAACATCTCACAACCGGCTTTTCTGGTACTAACGACAACCGCTATCTTTTACCAAGCTCGATGGTGCAGCATGACCTTGATTATCAACGTAGTACGAATGCCCGAGTCCTAGCATTCCTCCTGCGCCCAGAAAACAATTGCTATAGACCCATACCGTCTGGCCAGAAGGTGCAACATTTCATCGATACCTTAATCGCTCAAACCCCCGAGGTTCGCGTACTCTTGGATGTGGGTGCACAGATGCTGGAATTGAAGAATCAGGAATTGGCCGAGGCATGGCTTCGAGCCAAGTGCGACGCCCAAGCTGCAGTGTTCGTGAATGACGACGATGAAATTGTTCGTTGTCAGTCGAGACGGGACAGTGGAGCCCCTTGTGTCGTCCCCCTTTGCCCAGCAGCTTGACCAGTGCGTGATATATCTGGACGACGCGCATACCAGAGGAACGGATGTCAAACTTCCTTCCGGCTTCCGAGCTGCTGTCACGCTTGGTCCGAAAGTCACGAAAGACCGCCTGATGCAAGGTTCGTGATTCTAGAATTCATGCATATCAGTTTCGACAATGACCAGTGACACAGGATGCATGCGAATGCGAAAGCTGGGCAATGGACACTCAGTCATGTTCTTCGCTCCCACAGAAGTTGACCGAAACATTCGTTTGGCAACTCAGAAAACTGATACCGACGATGTCGACGTGGCAGATATCCTGCACTGGGCGATGCTTCGAAACTTGTCTTGACATTCAGATGCGTGCATTCCATTGGGGTCAACAGGGATCGAATTTCAACACACGGCATTCCGCATGGACTCAATTCTCGCGCGCCCCTGCCACTTCGATTTCCATTCTGGAAACAGCCTGGTTACAACCAGAGGAGCGCTCATTAGAGGATATGTACGCACCACGCGGCCCTTCACAGGTATTACCCGTTTGCGATGCAGGCATTCGAAGGAAGTGCGAGGAGCTCGGAGTTCAAATAGGACCTGAAAGGAGCATGGATGAGGAACAAGAAAGGGAAGTAGTCCACGAGATAGAGAAGGAACGTCAAGTTCAAAGACCGCCCAAAGTAAAAGCTGCAGCTCAGGACCTGCATGTGCACGTTCGTCGATTTATCAAGACCGGCCGAATTCCTACAGGGTCCCCTGCATTCATTCCAGCGCTATCCAGCCTTGTCAACACTACCGCTGAATTTCATGAGCGCGATCAGTGGGCACACGATGTTTTAGTCACCCGTGACTTCGCTCGTACGGTAGGGACCATGCAGAAAGCAGATGAATACCTGCGTCCCGTCAATTGGATCGTAATCAGTGACGTTGGCCTGCTGGTAATCATGAGCCCGAACGAAGTGGACATACTGCTGCCCGATATCCGAAACAGCAATGTAGTTCACTTATGTGTCTATACTCCTCGCACCACAAACACGATGAAGGCATGCGATGATCTTCAGCTCTACCGTGTTCCTTCGACGTCACATCTGACACCATCGGAAACCGCTGATTTGCCAGCTCAACCTTTTCGCGGGTCAACTCTATTTTTCCAGTTACGAGATGTATCTCCACACTTGCAACTTCTTAGGGCTCAACGCGCCGGATTTGGAGGACAAGGACTTGATAGCCGACAGTGATGGATTTATCAAAGAGGAGAAACGCCCTTCTGCGAGAGCATCCTGTTCGTTCAAGCGATCCCAGCTTCCCCCGCTGAAGGAGTTGTTTGGAATGAGAAGGAAAGGCATGGGGTATCTGCCAACTCACCTCGGAAAGATGTTCAATGGCCGCATTCTGACTGAGGGGGATTTTCTGGACTGAGCGCCGGGTCTGTTTAGCGTATGTTTTAGCGCCTTTCTGCCAGGGACCTGACTGACTGCAGTCAACAGCGATTGTGTCGACACTGGCCTTCATCGTGATGTAATTTTGCGACGTTCTTTGCGAATGTATTTGTAGTCGAATTTGTAGTTGAATCTGAAATGTTATAGGTGTTGCTGCGTCACGTACCTCAATGTCAACCAGATGCTTGGGAATCCAAGTTTATTCTGCCGCGTAGTTGAAAGACAGATATACCTGATGCATTAGCAGCTGCGGCGGTATGCTCATTCATACAGTTCTTCGATCAGTCATTACTCGTACAATACAGCCAGTGCCGGCAACTTCTGTCAGCTGCAAATGTATGGTCAGGAAGCTTATATGGGAGACGAGCTTTAGACGCACCTTCTCATGCCACCCCAACAGCACGCTGCCGCTCACATCACCCCAGCCTGGCATTCCCATACCCTTGTAAAGATACTTCATCAAAGTATCCTGAGCATCCTGGGAGAGCGCTTTTACGACGTTGTTTATCTCTGACGATTTCGTGCTATTCAGTATCGAAACAACGGTCTGCAATGTCAGGTTCTTGCGCAAATGTCAGCGTATTGGTGTGGTATCGTGTAACAACAGAGTCACCTTAGCGTCCTCGACATTTGGCCCATAAGGTGCGCTGTCAAGCGCGATACCCAGGGCTCCTGGTATGTCCCCCCTGCGCGAATGAGTGGTGCTCAGGTTAGATCATATTGTAAAGTAGCGAGATGGGACTGTACTTGGCTAATGTGCTCCGGACTGCTGCCTGCTTCTGTTTCGCATCGCTTAAGACCTGAGCAGGATCGCGTGGATCTGGTTCACAAAGCTCGCCCTCCAGTAGGACATCCTCGTCATATGCGTCGATGTCGATCTTTCTGAAAGACATGGTTGTTGGAGTGGAATGACTAGGAAGATGCGGAGATTGTCACAAGTCACGTGTCTAATTATAACGAAAGTGATAATCGAGTCTCGACAGTAGTCAAGCACTCTGATTCCTGACTTCAACATGAATTCTTTAGTGTGACACCAAATGATTATGTATTTGTAGTTAATACTGATGAAGATGTCTATTCTAGAGCTCGTATTGAAGAATGCACGCAACAACAACAAAAAAAGTCGAACTTGACCTAGAGGGCCTTGAGCTCGCATATCCGACGAGTCCCCTTGATACGGTAGACGTAGTGTAAGTCAGTCAGTCAATAATTTAGTAAAACGACAGTTAAATGGCCTGTCGAATCACCAATGGAAATAATCCAAGACCACCGCGCAGAATCGGACATCCCAAGCTTTAAGCAGAAGATACATCCAACAGGCTATCGAAAGGTGAGACGTTTGGTCCTTGCCCACTATTCGCAGAAGGCGATGGTGTCAGATATGCCGATGTCAGAGGACGGGGACTGTTAGATTGTGACTGGGTCCTGGTAGAGTTGCGGCTAGGTAGCGGGGGAGCAGCTGGGTTAGTCGGTCGACGTGATGGAAGAGGCGGGGGAGCACGCTTGATTGCAAAGCCGGTATCAGAGGTAGATCGGCTGCTTGAGATGGAAGGCGGAAGTAGTTGTGGAGATGTGCGACGCGGGTTATAGTACACATCTTCTTCAACAATTTTCGCTGTCACCAATCTTGACTCTTCCTCATCTTCAGGAACGGTACTAGTGACACTCTCTGTATCGAAACCAAATCTCGTAGATAGATGACTCGTGTCCATAACACGACCTCCGAGAAGGTAACCGATATCGTCTTCGCTGTCTTCGCTCGCGGCAGTATGGTCGTCTTCAGATGACTGCGCCGAGCTTCGATAAGATGGTGACAATGAAATGGTTTCCGTATACGTAGAGGGGAACAACCCCTTCCGACCGTTTGATAAAACGCCAAGCCACCAGTCATCCAGGACTTCATGGATAACAATAATTTCGTCACCAGCTTTAAAGGTGAGCTCATCTGATGAACCTGTGAAGTCATGTAACGCCCGAACAAGCTTTCGTGCATATTGGGAAGGCGGTTTCATGATTTGAGTCGGCATTTTGGGGGACCCATTAAGTAGCTCTTTCGCCTTCGAGTTGGGTGATTTCCGAGAAAAGGATCGAGAGCTTGGAGGGCGGGGAGAGTCGATGATATCTGTCTCAGGGTCGTCATCGTTGGTGAGAGTTGCAAAGTTATCTCTGTCTTTCTTCCCTCTTCCCGTCATCGAGCTCATAGCACTCGATGCCCAACCAGTAACGTTCATCATCTTACCCGACTTGTCTGCCTTTGGAGTCTCGGGGGCACCAGATGTGACATCACTATCAGAACGTTTCCGTGTAGCATTGCTATCGGAGCGTTTACGAGACGCCCGCGACGATGGTCGTGAGATAGTCCTGTTCCCTGCGTCCGACTTGCGGCGAGTGGAGATAGGCGACGAATGATGCTCATCGGAACCGTCGGAGGAAGCTACTGCACCAGATGCATGGGAAATCACGGACGCCTTGGATACAGAATTAAATTTGCCATCGTCTGTGGCACGTGAGAAGACAGGAGGGTGAAAGGTCCTCCGTTGAGTCTCGAACTTTGCCAGAGTGGACCTAAAGATATTTGGGATCAGAAGCTAGATCCAGGCTGGCTGGGATGAACATACTCGTCACACCAGTTTGCTTTCACATCCTGCAATACTTCGTAGTACTGCTTGGCGAAATTGAGCTCAAGATCCAAAACCGACGTTAACTCTCGAAGTTGTTGTATCTCGTTTTCCTGAATGGCCTGCATTCGGGAGCGCACATCCTCAGCAGTTTCTTCGCTACGTCCTTGTCAGCAAGTTAGATGACTGATGTGAGGGTGTTACTCACTAGCGCAGACGGCTGCGTTGAAGCTCATCCTCAGCTTCTCGCCTCTCTTTTTCTTTTTCCTTCTTGCTGCTTTTGATCTTATCCAACTTAGTGATGGCGGCGTCATAGCTCAGCCTGTTGAACTCAGAGTGAGCACCTTCACGGCGGCGGGAGCACTAGCTTGTCTTACCTCCTGCTCTCCAGCTTTTTCCGCTGGTGTTCGTAGTCCTTAATGTCTTGAACGAAGTTCTGGCAGGAGGTGATGAAGGTATCCTGAAAAGTGAGGGCGTACGCCTCCTGCAGGGTGGCAACCTTGCAATGGGCTCTACCCAATTTCACCAGTGACGTCCCTGGACATATCAACTAAGGGAAAGTAGATAGACAAAAGAGTGTTGGCGTACCGAAAGCAGAATCGTCTCCAAATTCTTCCCCATGGGAGATCATCACGATTCCCAGTGCATCCAGCGGCACAAGTTTCTCCGTCTCCTGTGCAACGGTTGATTCCTTCTTTTTGGAAAGCACATGCTGGTAATCTTCTGCGGCTGCCTGCAGCCTTATCGCGTGCGATGTCAATTGGTTCTATACAGTTCTGCGAAAGGCGAACGCACTTCAGGATCCCTTCTTTTCGAAGCTCGATGTCCTGCTCGATGTCCTTGAACTCGTCTGTGACGATAGTCTTATCTCGCGAGGATATTTTCTCACCAGCCCACTGTTCATTCCAACAGCTGAGTAGAGAAGTCACGTAGTACAAATTGGCGACTAACCTGCCTCAACTTCCCGAGCTGTGATACGAACCACCTTCATGACTACACGACTCAAAAGCAATTAATAAAGGACTTGCCTGTCTACTGGCCATGACAGTAAGAATGAAAAAGGTGTGCCACCGTAATGCCTGTCAGACAGCGCTTATCAGAGCTATTGTTGTCTTTATCTCATGTTTCATTTCGGAGTCAAAAAAAATAAGGTGAGTCGGGCCACCAGTGTGCGTAGCATAAGATGATCATCGAAAGCTCTTCGCGAAATACACACGTAAGTACAACAATGCAACGATTAGAATAAGATAAGACTGCAAAAGCAGGGTCGACACAGCAAGGAACCGTAGTTCTATAACTTTCATTGCATGCCTCGAGATGCCAGGCGCAATCCTTCGTGGACAGCGACAGCCTCCTCAACCCAAGGTAGTCTGAAGAAATCGCTCCTACGTAATTCTTCAGCACGGATCGTAGCACCTTCACTCGGTCCACTCCCAAGCACACTTTCCAAGTCACGAGACTGTGACGCCAACCACATCTGTATGAAATTAGCTGGGTCTCTGGCGAAACTTTGAAGGAATTGCCGCTTCGTGTGCGAGTTATGTAGTGACTGTGATAACAGCGCAATCTACAATTTTAGGCGTTAGAGAAAGAGTCGGATCAGAGGGAGTGAGCATTTTACCTCATCATCCAACTTGGTAAGGTCGGACATGCTATCTTTACTTGATTGTACCGTCACCATGATACGGTTCTTCAGACTCGTGTCCTCCATCTTGACTTCAATATCCCATGCAGAAGGGCGCTCTGGGGGTACCTGTGCTGGATTGATGGAGTAATGGATGACTACAGGGTCTGGAGGCATCAAATATCGATTGACTAGCTCTGGCAGTTGGTGAAACATAATGCCGTCTCCGCCAAAGATCTGCAATTATAAACTTCATATGATAGTGAAGAATCAGCAGAATCAGTGTACCGGTCTCAAATAATCGTCAGCGCGTATTCTTCGACGATCCGTTTTGTCTTGCAGGCCGTTTATTTTGATATAATTCCACATAGCCTGGATGATGCCAACACGACTCTCCTCTTTAATGCCCAAGACATTGCCTGAGAAGTGCCATGATGTTGAGAACTCAAGTCAAGATGCGCGAGACATACCCAGGTCTGGAGCCACTTTATACTGCTCTGGTGTCTGCTCGAGATATATTATGAGGCGCATTTTCGTTGGCTGGTCTCCGGTTCGCCTTATGGTGAACCCATCGAGAGGCTGCTGAATAGTCGGACCTCGTGGCCACTGAAACAACAAATCAGAACAAGACAACCACCTCATTTCAAACAAGCTCGCATACCTCGACGACATTCCCGTCTGGATACAAAGTTGGGTCGCGGTCAAGCTCGACGATCATTCGTTTTATGAGAGTTGAGAACTTCCGAGGAGGAACCCTGTCCCGCGCACGTTGATTGGGAAGCTTCATGAACGTTAAAGCAATGCACTGATCCTCGCTGAAATAGACGTGCCTCTAATAGTCGCCCTTCAACCTTCAGGGACCAGGCTGGAATTCCCTGCCCCGTCTCGAAGTTTACCCCCTCAGCGCCAGCTTCGCCAGTTTGCCACAGCTGCCCAGAGACCGTATGACTCAAGAATAGCCGCAGTGTACGCACAGTCTGATTATCCGTTCAATAGACCAATCGTATGTTATAGGCATGCGAAACATACAGTGGGATTGCGCGCCAATGCGTCTTGCACTTCCACTTTTTTCCGGTTCATTGTCCAGTCAAGCTTCTTTTCCATCTCTAACAAGCTTTGGTACATTTGTGAGTCCTCGGCGAACTCTGGGAGTTGCGCAAGAGCATTTGGGACGGATTTGTCTGTAATTTTGCGTCTCCTTGGGATTTTTCAGTATACCAATGAATATAAGAATTCATGAACATCGTACTTTGCAGCTTTCATCCCGTCCATATTGATAGGCGTACGAGATGATCTAGCACTCGTCCTAGCACAGGTAAGTAATTTGGCAAAGACAGGTTTGCTTATGTAATGTTTGTCCACCAAGTCACACAGCTTCGAGTCCTGCCCCAGACCCCGATTTTCCTGCAATTCAATGAATTTCAATCAGCCACCTGGGTCGCGTTGCAATATGACAAGCCCCGCCTGACGTTGAATGTCGTTCACTCGTATCCTTTCATTGTGCTCGGTATCGCGCTGCTATTATTTCCAAACCCTATGCAGCCGCGGTAATTTTTCTTTTCGAGTCTATGCTAAGTTCTAAAGATACGAGTCCAAATACACCTTTCCATATAGGCCGCTTATGCTGCTAGTCTCTCCAAATAACCATAATGTCAGCTAGCATGTCACTGCCCCCGTTGCGGACGTGAGTCGACTGCAATTATCACAACTGAAGTCTTTGCAGAGTCGATTCAGAATGGTCATGAGTCTCTCAGTGTGCAATTACTCTCGACGTGGGCCAAACTCTCATTGAACCCGGACACACGAACACTGCTGGTGTCTGTGATTTTGATTAAAACCGGCGGCAGATAGATTTGTGGGATGCATTGACTGCTGCAAGTGAGAAGGCTCTGGCTGGGATGGAAGACTCACCAGATAATTATTTACCCGTTGAAGAAATCAAAGAAATCTTCATGCAAGTCACATTAATGCGCAACAACAAAAATTGTCGGAGGGTTAGGTGACTCGGCCGAAACCGTCTTTTCGCTCACTATATTCTCTCAGATTCCATTCAGCCGCGGGGAAAGACGGACTCGCTGTATATCTATATCGCATCGATCCAGATGGTAAGCATGTTTATTACAAAAACACTTGGATAAATGCACTGAGCTGATGATCTGGCAGCGAGTAACCCCACCCTGCAGGACCTCATCGATGGACGATGGACCCTGATACCTGTTGACGGACAGACACATGTTACCGTCTCGGGGGATTAGCCTCCGAGAGTCTTTTCCTTTTCCATGTCCTTATCATGTCTTGACACCGTCCACACTACATGTCGTCTCTACCGCTATCGTTGTCACCGATAGCATCTTGCTTCCTCGTAGATCTTGATGTCCGAAGTCCTCATCGTCGTCCTGCCTCAGTGTTGCCTTTAACGTCCCCTGAGACTTTGCTCTAGCATCATGGCTCACGCTCTTCAGACGGGAGAGTGTGCAACATTGTAGCTTTTGTCAAGAAAGTGTCATCTGATGGGTCAGGCCCCCACACTTATTTTCCAAACACGGAACCGTTGATGACGAGGATCATGAGAGGGTAATGCGGGGGGAACGGAGGAAGACCCCCCACACTCATCATCTCTCAACCATCGTATCTTAAAGCATCCCATTACAGCATGCCACAAGAGAAAGGAGGGACTTCTCTGACTTTCCTAGATGACAGAACCAGAGGCCCTGTCCTCCGCCTCATCACGGACAATGCAACAGAATTCTTTCCGTTCAGAGCTCAATGTCTACGTCTACCTTCTGCAGCAAATGGCGACCCTTTGACACGTCACGGTTACATTCAAGACATGTAATAGGTAGTCCTAATTAGAAAGATTGTTCCGGTGCTCTATTCAATCCATCGTGTATCAGCAGCATGATGGGTTTCTAAGCCGCCGAGGAACGAGGCGGCATATAATTTAGTCTACGCGGAGTGGCTCTAATAGGCTGACCACCCTTTTCGCACCTTGCTGTAGTCCACCGTCACCTAGGGCTATAGGGCGCTGTTAACATGGTGCTAGTAATGTGGATTTGGCAGCAGTTTCGAGCCTGCAAAACCTCTCGTCAGGGGGCTGTCGCTACCCCTACAGCTTGTACTTCTAGTTCTACTGTGTTCCGTGTGATACGGCGGTCCGTGCACAATCTATGACTCATTGATGGAAAAGTTTTACAGATGTGGGCTAATCCTTATCATAGACGAACGAGTCTCGTGAGTCTAGGCCTTAAGCCCCGAGACGATAAAGAAAACGACCAGACTACAAGCCTTTCGACTTCGCGTATAGAATAGCGTGCGCATATATTACCTCCCCACTTTCAAACCTCGCCTCGACTACGCGCTTCCGCAAGACTCAACTCAATCGCAAACTTCAAATCATCGTCCATTTCATCTAA
Source organism: Suillus subluteus (assembly GCA_016647755.1). NCBI lineage: Eukaryota > Fungi > Basidiomycota > Agaricomycetes > Boletales > Suillaceae > Suillus > Suillus subluteus. The sequence continues at coordinate 143,428 of JABBWI010000107.1, read as the reverse complement.
ATCCAGGGGCGCCCGGAGCTCTCCCTCGGACCACCTATCATGAATTTCCATGCTTGCAGAAGAAAACGAAGCACTAGACGTGCGCAAGATAGGTGTGCCAACCTGTGGGGATAAAGGCGGCGACCGCAAGGGCGTACTCCACGCAGAACGAGTGCGCTCTAGGCTGCTGGTCGATGAGGAAATGCTAGAACTGATCGACGGAAAGTGTTCGAAAGAGGACGATGTGCTGTGAGCCACTTCCGGCGAAGACCTTGTACCCGTCGAAGAACTCGGCAGGGATGTAGGTATCCTGAGTGGGCTTATGGTAACGCCAGCTTCCATAGGTTCCGGGACGAAGATAGGAGACACCTGTACTTTCTCATTCGTCATAGAACGGGCGGCGCGTGGATAGGCATGGGAACAGTAATCAGAAAGAGAACTGGAGGAAGACTGGTTGGCAGAACCATGCGCTGTCGAAGAACTTGAAGCGAGTGGTAAGAAAGTTTCGTCTTCAAAGTCAACCTCGAAGACACCTTCATCGAGGGTATGGGAAACTCGGCGATGCTCCTCTTCCTCGCGGGAGAGCATTAAAACATATTCTACTGCCTCTGATTCCGACAGTCCAAGCACGGTGAGAGTGGAACGTTGCTCGCGTTCTCGCCCCATGGTATGCCGCGCATAGGCATTCTCCTCTGCTAGTTCACGTTTGGATTCGTTGATAACCTTGTGCAGATCGTATCGTTCTGCAACGTTCGATCAGTTGAGAATTTACAAAGAGTAAAACGTGCGTACGTTGTCCTTTGGAAATTGGGTTCCTATTCGCACGAGCATGTTTGCTTTTGTGCGGAGCATCACGGTGGTGTACTTGTCCCACCTTCCATGACATCACTCTATTGTCTCCAATGATGACCAAAAGTTCCTTTTCAATCACAATCTTGCTAACACCTCCAACTTCGAGACCCGATGTAGCACGGGGGACTGGGGACGAAAACAGCCTAAGAGGCTCCAAGGTGAGCGCGTCCCATACCGTCGCTGTCCCACGTGCAGAACCTGTGACAAGAACAACCGAGCTCCAAGCAAGCGCAGTCACGGCGCCATCTTCGTGAGCCTCGAATCTACGGGAAGGTACGACGGAAGATGATGTTTGAGGGGTGTCCCAATCATAAATGCCAACGAAACCTAACAGATCGCCAGTGATGATGAAACTGCAATCATCTGGCTGAGCTGCAAAGACAGGTTCGGTGATGGAGTTGTATCCGAATGATGGATCACCAAATGCGGTGGTTTCATATTTGCCGGATGTAAGGTCAACTACAATACGATAGAAGGACGGGTGATCGGAGTACCCGATGAGTAGTGCTGCCGTTGTCTGTGAGTGGCGACGGACACATAGCACAGTTGGCTGAGGTTTGGGTATGAGTGCATCCTGGGGAGATGGTTGTCCTTTGGAAATGGGCGACACGATGCGATGTTGTGCAAACGATGCCGGGCTGGATAAGTCATCCGAATGGACTTGTCGGGACGATGTCCACAAGATAATGTCTCCGCTACTCAAAGCACCTGCGATGATGCCGTCTGCAAGAGCAGAAGACACCTTAAGGAACGGGTCGACCACAAGCGAGCGGAGCTGCTTGTCACTAGACCACAAGCACACAACCGTCTTGGTATCCCACAACTTGACTTGCCCGTCGGCGCCTCCGGAAACAAATCGGTTAACAACAGGATCCAACACAATCTCGTTCACAACGCCATCATGGTGATCTTCGACTTTGCATCTAACTAGCTTTGAAGATGCACGCCCAGGATCCATAACCCGAGCAGCCGTAGTCACCGCCACTTCCCCGTTACGCTTTCCCCAGAAAGCCCTGGCAGTGCCACCATCAGAAGTGAGACTGCAGGTAGAGACGTTGGGTGTAAATTCAACATTGGGATTTCCTATACCCAATCCTGTTCCAGCAGCGTCGAGGTACCCCTTGAGAACTTTGCCGCTAAGCGGAAGCGAGCGAGCCACTACTCCGTATTGAATCGAAGATGTGAGAAGACCAGACTCAGACATCAGATGGACACCGTCGATGGTAGTGTCTTGAGGGGAATGAGTAATCGTCCCATTCCGTGAACGTTCCCAGCGTCTGAGATAAAAGATAAGAGCAGAACTGAATATGAGACACATCTACAAACCTCCTCAAGTTATGCCTCATGATAAACTCCTTTCGCCAAGTGCGTTCTGACTTCCTCAGTAAGAGAATCCTCTCATTCTCGAGGTCATTCTCAGGTCCGATCCCAAGAAATTGATTGATAAAGGCTCGGTACCAGGTATTATCATCATTTATGTGTTCATTGAAACGCCGGTTTGTCCTGGAGAGTGCGAGGAGCGACGGAGGAGAGAGGAATGAAGTAATGTGAGTAAGAGACTCGGCGGGAATGTCGAGAAGACTGGTGCTTTGAACGATTCCATGGTGGGATTCTTGATAAGAGCTGATTAAAGTTGGTTTGGCTGTCAAATTGTCTTTTCGGGATCTGTCTATAAACCTTATGGGCATATAATAGTAAAGATATTCGAATGGCTTTAGTTGCGGCCGCAGAAGACTGTCTGCGATGTGGTAGGAGAAGGTCAACTATCAAAATGACTGAATTCCCAGTGTGATTATGAAGCGTAGATGGCCAAATACATGTCATCATCACACTGACCGTCAACACGATCTCAGGTGGTTAGGGCTGGACCGAGCGAGGCGGGACAAACTGACCGCGAATTCGATCGTGTAGCAATTGCTATTGCTTTAGTGATAAATTTACAAAATTGCGCTATGATATGTGTGTGCATATGATCATGATAAAACTAATTGTCTGGGGAGAGGGGGGTGGGTACAAAAGAAAGGATGTCCAGAGCGAGAATGAATCCGAGCAAGGTCGAGCGAGGTCGAGCTCGTTATCGAAGGAAATGAAAGAAGATAACGTTCGCTCAGCTGGGCTCCGTTTTCCGGTACCTTTCTAGGCGATGTGGAAGCCCTTGTCGTTTACAAATATCAAAATAAATGCAATCTGCATAACCTTCCTGCTGAGCAGTGGATAACATTTGCATATTGATTAAATTACACCGAGCAGTACTAACAAAAAAAATCCAACTTCATATAATTACCAGTTCACCATGCCAGCCACGCAACGAAAGACTGTAGAAAAGTGTGAATTCAAGTTCCAGTACGCTCGTGCAACTCAAAACATACCTTCGGGTATTTCCTCACAATGGCTTTGCGAGTTTCGTCCACGAGCAAGATCCCCAAAGCAAAGGTAAATGGAATACCCCAGAACATCCCAGGGATAGGCCTCATGTAAAACACCCGCTGGAAGCCAGCTCCATAGAGGTTCACAATGCAAATCAATATGGTGCCCGTCATACCGACAAGTACCAACAGGTTGCGACGCGGGCCCCATAGAGGATTTGATTGCAGTATCGATACTCGGCGGTTGCGAACCGATAGAAGAGTCCCGTACTGTCCGATGGCCACCGTCACATAGCTAGTGACTCTTATTAGAATCAACATCGCGAGAGGAAAGAATAACGACACACTAAATGGATTCACCAACATAGACGAGCTCGGTTGGGTTTACGGTGGCAGGCAGGGTTGACCCCCAATTGTTGAAAGCCAAGATAACGTCATAGAACCCGAGGCCCTGCTGGCTCATGTACAAGAACCACATCCCCATCGCGCAGGGCCACAGCATCAGTCCATAGAACTGAGCAAGTATATATGAGCACGTTTAGGTCACCCAGGTCATGAAACGTACCAAGTAGACATGGAAGAAAAGGCGCCAATCCGTAAGCCTATCAGTCCTGGCGTTGCGTGGTTTGCGCCGCATCAAGTCTACAACACGAAGTGAGCATTGGAAAACTCATGAATGCGTGAGCACTCACCCCACTCCGGCTGTTCATACATTAGCGAGATGGACATGATAACATCATTGGTGATGCAATAGCAGACTTGTTGATACGAGTTCATGGGAAGCTGCATGCCTAGTAATACGTTTGCGAGGACCGCCATGAATTCCGAATAACTTCCAGCCTGCGACACCATTAGTATCAAACCCGCTGAGATTATACTGCTTCCGCAAATGCGACTTACAGGCATGAGGTACAATGTGACTTTCTTCAGGTTATCAAAGACCAGCCGACCCATCTCTATCGCGACAGGGATGGAAGCAAAGTCATTCTTCAACAAAATCAAGGCGGCTTGAGAGTGATGGTATTAATGTCATCGAAAAGACCATCAGGAAAATCCATACCAGCTTCCTTGGCCACATCACTGCCACTACCCATCGCAACACCAATGTCAGCGGCTTTGAGAGCGGGTGCATCGTTGACACCGTCACCAGTCACAGCCACAGTATTGTCGCCGCGGGCCTTGATTTCCTGGACGATCCTCATCTTTTGGTCAGGCGTGGTGCGGGCAAACACAATTTCAGCGTATTGCCCGACGATGACATTCCAATCAAACGGTGTGAGAGATGCGACGTCTTCTCCTGTAAGTACCAGGGAGCGGATAGGATCATCATCGGATGGCTTAATAAGATGATAATCTTTCGGCGAGAGCTTCTCAGATGCAGCGGCTTGGACATCCTGGATGCTGTCAACAGCATGCTGGGTAATGATACCAACCTGAAAAAGGGGGTCAATAAGGATTTTATGGCGGCGGAAAATAAAGAAAAACTACCTGGCGTGCAATAGCTAGAGCAGTGAGCCTAAAATCACCAGTGACCATAAATACTCGAACTCCAGCTCGTCGAATGATGCCAATCGACGGCAATACATCCGGGCGAGGGGGATCGCGGATTCCGACTAGACCAACCAAGGTTAAATCACACATCTCCTGGTACATGAGATCTTCCATGTCGTTCGGTAGAAGTCCAGTCTTGATTTCTTCTATGGGTTTCCTACATCTATTGCCTCGGCAATCGATATTAGATGTCAGAGTGCTAAGTCGAAAGTGCTCATACTCACAGCATGAGTACTCGTTGGCCTTGGCTTGACCAATCCTCTTGAAGCGTGGCAAGCGTCTGCCTCGCCTTACTTGACAACTTGACAACCGTCCCATCACTCTGTAGCACACTGCTGCAGGAAGGGAACAAAACATCAGGAGCTCCCTTGACGAAAATCCATGTCGACTCTACGTTCTTTTCAGCAGTGTTGACCTTGGAGAACACAGAAAGCATCCATTTGTTGCGGGAATTGAAAGGGATCTCGAACTTCTTCTCATAATCTTGCTGAAGAGTACTGGCATCCACACCAAGCTCCGGAATCGAAAGGGCCTCGGAGAAACGCAAAAGAGCAGTATCAGTCGGATCACCCTTGATCGTACGATCCCGCACAGGAAGGTGGTTAGTCGTTGCGTCGAATTTCGCGCCGTTGCAAAGCCTGGCGATCTGATGGAGTGCCTTGAAAGCAGAAAATACGGTAGGGTCTGATGCCTTCGTAACCCTCTCGTTAATTTCCTCGACACCAAATACGTCATCGAGGAAGGCAATGTTCTCTACCATCTGTGGGTCCATCAGCGAGCTAGTAAGAGCAAATCCATCGTTCATCTTACCATCTTTCCCTCAGTCAACGTGCCTGTCTTGTCGGAACATAACACAGACATGCATCCTAACGTCTCGATGGTCGCCAGGTTCTTGACCAACACTTGACGTTTAGCCATGCGACGGGCAACAACAGTCAACGAGAGTGCCACGCAAATCGGGAGGCCCTGCAAGATGTCAACTAAGAAGGGAATATAAACTTTCACTGCTTGCCACTTACCTGGGGAACGAAAGCAGTCAAGCAGCCAATTGAATTTACGATCGCAACAGACGCGGTGGCATCATACCCAGGATACGATGTCCGTAACCAAACGCCGTATAGAAGAAGAGACAAACTGAAGAAAAAGAGTGCGAGACACGAAATGATTTTCGTGAAAAACCACACTTCTTTTTGGATAGTGGTAAGCTTGAACTTTGTTTCTCCCGACATCTTGACAAGGCGTCCCATGACAGTCCTGTCTCCTATGGCGAACACGACACCATGGCAAGTCCCTTGCACGACAAAAGTAGAAGTCAGTGCAAGGTTACGAGTCTCCAGAGCATTCTCGGATGTTGCATCAAGAGCTCCCGGTATCATTTCGCTGCAATTGGACTTTAGCCAAATTCCAGCACCTAGGACAAGGAACAAACCTTTCACCCGTCAGGAGAGAGCGATCAAAGCGAAGGTCGGACGATGCCTGCACGACACGCATGTCGGCCGGGACACGGTCGCCAGCATTGAGCACAGCAACATCACCAACTACGATGTCAGCAGCTTTGATTATTTGCTGTTTTCCGTCCCTAATGACCGCAGCCTCGTGTGCAATTAGAGATTTTATCGACTTCATGATTCTGCTCGCGTTCCAATCGACCAAAGCATAGAATGTAGCAGAAACAATGATGACGAGGAGCTGTAGCTGATGAGAAGGGGGAAATTGACCACTAGAGTTGAAAGTCACGAACCAACAGCACGGCAACACCAAGAGTGAAAGCTAGAGGAGGCCCGAGCGGTGCATAGGAGAGCTAACATATATATTAGAAAAGTCACAATGGCAGGCGAACAACGGCACTCACGATAGTCAGGATGAACGCGATCCACATCAGAAAATTGAAGCCACCAAAAATATAATTAAGCGCTTTCTTCCAGTAGACGGTGGGTGGAGGACTAATGACATTCTTGCCATCACTCTCCCTGCGAAGAACAGCGGCATGCTCCAAACCGACTGTGGGATGGCTGGAATACCGGGTATATACTTCGTCGACACTCAGTAGATGGGCATCTATGCTTGCAATTGCATCCGCTGGGTCTGGCGGAGATTTGGAAGTCGTTCGGCTCTGTTTCTCTTCAGCGCGAACTGATAATGTACGGTATCTGTTCGTTGTTAAGTCAGCGATATACCGCGCGGGAGGTGATGCGAGTAGAATACGAACGCGATTTGAACGCCATAGTTTTTCCCGGTCCCGGGCTCAGGAGAGGGTGTTGTGCCCGACATCGTAGCAACCTACTTGAAGATCTTTGCTTCCTCCTGTTATTTATCAAATACTATCATCAGGGCAATGCATCGACTGTGCCTTGCCAGATGTGAGAATTTTTAGCTTTTACTTAGAGGTGTTTTTGCCATTCATGCCGGGCAGAACACCCGAGACTGTGCGAGATATCACGCGGGCAATGTTAGTGATCTAACGTTGAAAATCTAAATGAAGCAGACCTTATTTTCAGGCCAAGTTACTTCTCGCGCTGAAAACACGGTCCTACGGGCGCCTGTAACGGTTCAGACCTTATTTTCAGGTCAGGCTACTTCCCACAGAGGTCAGTCAAGTGTCAGGCTAGCTGTGGGGCACGGGCTTCTCGAGAGAAGCACTTTGTCGGCATGGTGAATCAGGATATGGAAACACGCCAGACGTGTTTTTGCGGCGGCGCCGAGGCCTGCCAAGGCGCGAGATGAGTTCAACGTACTGTAGGCACCTGGCTAGCTACAATATTTCCACATCGAAAACGACGCGGAAACAAGTGTTTCTCCGAGCCTTGTGGCTGACGGCAAGTTCCGGCCACATTGTGAAAATATCTTCTTCATTTCTCTCAACCATTTACATAAGCTTTCCTGTCGTGAGATACGGAAAGTACAGCGGGGTCGCTGCGGGGAGGAACCTGTCCCTGGATACGGCAGCTGTGCCTGCGGATAGCACGCGCTCGCTGTGTCGACGAGCGAGAGGAAGCCGGCGGGAAGGTGAGCGTCGATGATGGGCGCAGGGCAATGCACATATGTGCAAATGCCTCAGGTAAGCAGATCGGCTACCGAAAAGGCAGCGTGTCCCATGAAGACGAAAAAATCGAGTCTGTCTCTGGGACACGGGGGTTTCGCCGTGGAGCCAACGCCGGATGCGGCGTCTCGGAGGTATACGAAATCATGTCGTGATGCTTGGAAGTTGGAGTCCATTGTGCCGTCATTCCCTCTGCAGCAATTCAGAAACTCGAATTTTGCAGCTGGAAAAATTATCCCCTGCACGGCACAGTATACTATAACTTTCCTACAGCGTATCCAGAATTTTTCGCCACGAAAATGGTGCAGAAAACACGTCTCTGTGCACGTCACTCCGGTGTCTTCAAACAGTCACGTGACACGGGAAAATCTCGGCAGGCTTTGACAAGGGCGCTGGCAGTTACGTAATTTGACTATTCTGAATTCTCGGCTGTCCGTCTTTCTGATCTGAGTTGACAGCCCCTCTACAAGCTTTAATGAATACAGAAATTCTCTCATGCAACGGCCCCCTACAATATTTGCCCACGTTGCGCGCGTGCGCCCTTGACCCACCCACGCATAGCAGCGCTGTGTCCTTGTGCGTGTTCCACTGGCGGCCCATCGGTCGCAACCTCCCCCAACTAAGACCTTCCCCACAGTACTTATAATTACTCTCGCCACCTGGCGATCTTCTTGTTACCCTGGCGCGTATTCCGTGGTCGGCACACTGCTACTCTCGTCTGTACTCTTCTTTCCCTTCACACCTTTGTCACCCGCGCGCGGATTCTACCTTGTTTGGACTTTTTATCTTGGCAGTATTTGTCAACAGAGCAAGCTCGAGGTCATGACAACCTGGGCACTACACACTTCATGCACGTACAATCACCGTATCATCTTCTTTCGCTCTGCTTGGCTTATCAAGTTATCTGTCATGCGATCAATCGCTGTGACGAGACGACCTCCATGCACCTCCGAGCGGGCACAACGACGGACCCACGAGGTCTTCGGCAGGCCGTTGCGCACTTGACGCCTGTTTTCTGATATGGCGCGGGGGCCACTCTTTCCATATATGTGGGTGCCTCAGCTTCACCCGCGGAATCCCGTTACACTGGATGTTCTTACCCCCAGTGTGGACCGTCTAACGTCCCAGGCAGTGCCTTCAGGCTGACCTATCGGACCGAGCAATTGCAGGTGTCCGACGTTGAGCTCCAGACTGCTGTCATGTTAATGTTAGCGCAGTGATTGGTCATATTTGGGGAGCACCGACGACGCTCAACGCTGTTCCTTTGTCCTTTCTATTCACGTACGTGGTGTAGTATTCGCACTGCTTGCAACCCTGTGGCAAGATACCGGTAGTAGCCAAGTTAGGCGGTGTTTGAACAACAACCAGGCAGCTCTTCCCCCCTTCCTCGAATTTAACATATCTAAGGCTAGATCTCGTTTGTTCCTGTCCAAGGACTTCGAACCTCCCAGTGGGCATAAATACACCATGTAAGGTTGCATCGATATGACGCCGCCCATCAGTGATCCGAAGATTAGAAAAACCAGAGGAAACGCGGATCCGCCTGGATCCGCTCAGCTGGACGTGTAGTGCCAGGATACACCGACAGGCTACATAGCCCGGCACCTGTACAGACCTGTACATGGTAAAGTTCCTATGGCATGTCCCGGGTTTCAGAATTTTACACCGAGATCAATCTCAGATCAATCTGTTACTTTATCTCGACAATATTCCCATTTGGAGAAGAAGGCAACGTCAGAATCACGACCCTCTACCAGCCTCTACCTGAAACATGAAACGGTGTTTACTAGTAGGGGCAAGTAAGCTCAAGGTCTTCCAACACTACATGCTTGGATGACCAAAGGATGAACCGTGTTAGGATCTCACTAAATATAAGTACATCCGTCATTTATAAAAACGGTGGGAAAGGGAAGATTGGTACTCATATCAATTGTGACTGGGGACTTTATCTATATTATTAGTTCGTTCGAAGACGACCATGAGCCAACATGGAGCATGTGCGCATAGCTATAACCTAGGAAGGGATGTATTCGTGGGACTCGCTTGATTAGAGCTAATGTCCAGCTGCAGCTGGATCTAAGAATTGAGCTCTGCAGCCGCTAAAGCCATGGCTTCCGCGCATCAATTAAAAGATACCTGACTCCACGAAATGGAGAGGGCTCTGTCAAGGTTCAGGCCGGCACTGGTATTTTTGTATGCGCATGAACCGATTGCCTTTTTTTTCCGCTACGCTTAGGAGCCGTTAGGGAGTTGGGTCTTGTAACTTGTCGGTATGTAGATTTCGAGATCCTGTGCAATTACTTGTTTTGGCTCAATCTGTGTGATCAGGCAACTATGATCGTTCTAGGGCGATATCAAAATCATTCGTATTGTGTGGTGTTTGTCCCCCTAGGGCTAGGCTCCGCATCGTTGTGTCCCTCATGTTGGCCTTCATTAATATCGGACTCCTTCCTGTTAGCGCCTCATTTGATCTCAATATTCCTCACGCCCTCGTGTCTTCTGATGTCGGACGTTCCATCAGTCATTCGCAGCCTCGTCAACGATTTGTTGAGGTCCTGGCTGCCGCATTCTTATGAGAATCACTTTCTCACCATCGACGTGGAATTTGGAGTGGTCCACAGGATCTCGCACGATGTTGTCATCGGTATGCATTAGATCAGTGCATGACGTGAGCCTTGAAGTCGTTCGCGGCGACAATCAAGTCGTTCATAATCTCTACCGCTTGTCGCCAGTGCGCAGGGGTAAGTACTCATTTCTCGTTTGATATGTCTTCTGCTCATCTCCTTCAGAGCCTTCTTGAGTTGTATCCAATGTTCGCGAACATTCTGTCCCTCGGGCCTCCAGTGGTTTTGGAGGTGGATTTCAATCTACGTCCCAACGTGGGGATGCTCTGAGCTGCAGAACGTGTGCCAAGTCTTTTCTCAGAGGTGTTTTCTTAGGTTGCCACGAGTTCGGTGTTCACTCCAGTGTTTTCCGACAATCTCAATGCATTAAATCGGTCGTGTTCCCTATATGGCTTACAGGGCACCGGTCTCACTGCAGTTGAAGATTGTCGCCAAAGACTTCTGCGTCCCTTGTTGTTTGGCGAGTGTTTTGATAATGTGTATCTGATGTTAAACACATAGCGCCGCTGACGCGCCAGTTCCCAACTCCGCCTTCGAATTCTATGTGTGAATGATTGTCGGTTCTTCGGGTAAGGTTTGCAGTCCGGGATTTGAAATTTGCAGTCTAGAGGTGGCGTAAAAATGTATTCGTTGAGTATCTATATGAAAAAGTGTCTGCTGTAGCAGGAGTGACCAGTGACTACTAGACTAGGTGAAAGTCAGGGATCTGGTCACTCTCGGGCTATTCCACCGTCCACCGTGACGTAGACTCCAGGGCCAAATTCTATAGCCTATAGCCAGTCTGGGGCTTTCGCGGCTGGGTTGGGATGTTTGATTGTCCTTGCTCAGGTCTCGTAGGGACGCAGACGATGAGGAATTAGCCAGTAAAAAAGGACCCCACCGCGAGGGCGGAGGGATCCCATGGATTGGGAAACCAGACAGCTCCAAACTCGGTCCAAGTACATATCGTACAACGGGATGGTACATGAAGAAGGGCAGTGGGTGAGCAAATAAACGTGCTATCGAGACGAGTGATTCGAGTGAGAATCGACAATAGACGGCTTACCTAGCGAGACGAGTGGTTTGAGTGAGAAGAGGCAAAGGGACCGTTCTCGTTGAGTCTCGCTAGACATAGACCATTAACTCCACTAAAGGAGGTGACACATTCGTCATGCTGCGCGACGCACTGGGCCCATGGGCCATCAGCCACATGTAGTACCGTAGCAAAGGGACAGCCCTCCACAGAGGCGATACGGGAAGACCCGACGAGTCTGTTAAAGAGCACGCTCGTCCAATTAGACTCGACTAAATTCAAACAGCCACACAACAGCCACTTAATGCACATCCACTTTAAATGCAGCGCGTGAAGCACTCAACGTTCAACAGTATCGCAGTCATAGATACCCACAATGATTTTTCTCACCCTCTCCGCTGAACACGTTCGCAATACCATTATCACCAACGAGCAAGGGCAGGTTATATACAAAACAGAGACCCCGTTCCGACTACTTGGCGTCCGTACTACGACTATTTGGAAAATCAAGCCAAATGACGACCGGCATCATATGCAAGACCAGTTCGATGTCTTGGGAGAGATCGAGTGGCACGACTTTGCTTCCTCAAAATTTCGTTATGGTGGAACTGAAGTAGAGACGAAGGAGTTCATTCCGAAGAAAGGCCTATTGGGCCAGTGAGTATATAGCGTCTTGGGAAATCTGGACCGTCATAATAAAATTCTGGCAGGAAGCGCGTCTTCATAGGAGCAGACAGCCGTCCCTATCGCTGGGACCTCAAGTCCAGCGTGGTAGTTGTGAGTGCGCTTCCACTCTATTAATGCAGATGCTCTGTTTCTCACATGAGGAGTCGGATTTTAGCTCTCACGGGATGATGCGTCTCGAACGGAGGTCGCTCGCTCTCATAGAGCAACTCTCGGAATCATAGGAAGGAAACGTGAAGCCATGCTGGAAGTATCACCTGAAGTGGCTCATATGATGGATACCATCATCATGACATTCATCTACGTCGAGAAACTCAGAATGGACCAAGAAGAGGCCTCGGCAAGAGCCGCAGCCGCGGCTGGTTCATGAAATTAAGTTGAGGAGCTTGGGTGCTGTGATGCTACCCTGTATAGGTACCGGCGACTGCGCGCCCCAAACCCCGACTCCTTTTGTGGACAGCATGCTGCTGCATCACGCATGAATTCGGGTCAAGGCCAGAATTATTGAGGTTCAAGCAATACACCGGGTATAGTACCGTACAAACGATCGACTCGTTGAGTACGTAGGTTATCGTAGTGCAACTGCTGAACACCCACGCAAGAACTGAGACAAGTAACTTCAAACTGAAGGCCAACACCAGAGCTTGCCCTGGCAGACGCAACAAACGAAGATGAAGTGTCCCACCAGATACACAATTCACGCAAATTCAAACAGGTGGAAAGGCCATGCATGAAAATTCCAAGCAAGGGATTAGATCGATCAAAACCTGGTGCCTTGGGCAGCCTTACTCTGGCCAGCGCCTCTCGCAGGCGAAGCTTGTCCTACCGGTCCATCAGCCTTGCGCTTCTCTTTGGCATCGGTTGCCTTGGTCGCGAGTTTGTTGAAGAGCCCTAGCAACCCCGGTTGTGGGCAGCAGCCCCATGGACCTCAATCCCGTCTGGTAAACTCGAGAGCTGTTCAGACGCTTCTCGTCAGGACCAAAAGTCCAGCTGTATTCAGGCAGGCGAGACCTTGGACCTTTGCACTAGCACACACTCACAGTCGTAAGTTAACATCCACCATGACAGGCACAGGTGCAGTGATCTTCTGGCTGCATTCGGATGGGTGGATGAGCACCCCCGTAGCGTCGCGGACGTTGGGAACGATGACTAGTACGTCTTCAATTCCATAGAGCTGAATGGCATATTGATAAAGGCCTTGGGGTCCAGCATATCTTTCAGCGTCCAGTCCGTGGTGCTGTCGCATGTTGAAAGGCATTCACCCATCAAAACTGCTACTCACCTCGCACAGCCCCATTAGATGCCTTCTTCTTGGGCGAGAACCGCTCTTTGATCATGCCTGCACCGAGCAACAGCGAGGCATGCAGGAATGCTGACTGCTATCTATTGTCCTTACCTGCAGTGAATCTCACGTCCGTGTCTAAGGTTATCATCGATGAATAGGCAACTGTCGCAAAGACAGGAGCGACATACTCTCGAAGTCTTCGATCGAGAACTCAGGAACGGCTTCCTAAGTGGCCCCAGCAGCATCCGGAAAGAGGTGGTCACTGTGGATGATGAACTGGCACTAGGCTCCATTAGTTGTCCCCGGCGTTTCACATAAATTGGATGACCTCCCTTCCATCTATCGAGTATGTTCTAAGTTCCTAACATTCAAACGCGAGACCTCGTCCGTTGTCACGCGCTAATAGGCCCTGTCGTAGATGATTTTATTCCCCTTGTTTCAGAAAAGCAGGGGCTGAGACGAGGTCCGAGTGTGGGTGGCATAGACAGACACACCGTGACGGAGACTCCCGGGAGGGTGATTTTGTGTTCGACTAAGCCCTCCTCCACTAACGTGGGAGTCGGGGATCGCCCGTACTGCATGTAGGGAGATCAGTGCTGGCTTTGAAATTTTGAATCAACAGATGAATTGATGGAATACATGAAGGTCATATTGATAGCAGCCAATAATCGCGCTCTGATTGCAGACAGTCACTTTGAGTACCTACAATGAAGCATCACTGCCTCAGGTACCTGAATTTTATGTACGACTCAAAGCTATCAGTATATTGACGTTATTTTGAAACCGACATGCACATGTTGCCATGTCTATATGCAGTGCTCAATTATAGCGAGTTCGGAGCAATTGTTGAAATAGGTTGCTGTTGTGTCTTGGCATAGTCTTGCTTTTGATGGGACAGGATCAGTGAATTGTGGCGCATTTTTACCGTGGGTGTTGTGTCAAGCAGCGAAGATAGCATGATCGTTTGTTGTGAAGTTGCTCAGGATCATGGCTGTGTGGACGAGGATGCCGACCCGGGTTATACCCACACTTGAGCCGCGGGTACTGAAACTTTCAGAGGCCTACCCGCACCCACCCGGGCCAGAGCATCGCGGGTGCGGGTCAAGCCGTGGGTCAAGCCGCAGGTGGTGCAGGTCACCGGGTGAGTACATGTGAAACAAAGTACTATGTATTAAGCTTAGTCTGGGTCAATAACAATCTCGTCACTCCTTCTTGTTGACAGCACAGCGCATCGCAATGATGGCACGATGGGCCTCGGGCTTATACTTTGAAATTGAGCTGCTAAGGGTTTGCTGGATAGACTTCGCATTCGGAACTTGAGTCGAGACACCACGCCGCTGAACACATTCTTCGCTGCCCCAATTGAGGTTTTTCGTCCCTTGTCCAGTTTGCATGCGTTATTGGTGATGTGGCTTGTGGTTGACAGGGTCAGTGAGGCACGTAAATTTGAACTCGAGATAGTCGCAGACTCGCAGCTGCTGTGAGCTTTCAAGCGATGTTGAAAGGACATCATGAAGTGATCATTTAAATATCGCCCGATGGTATATGTGGAGGGGTGTTACGGCCCGACATGGGGAAATCAATGCTAGTGTGTTACAACTCGTGGACAGCGCAGTGGTTGTTGACGATGTGACGTAAATATGCACCCATAGAGCCGTTCATTCAATAAGAAAAGTACTTTCCTGTGATCGCGTGAACTCGACCGGTGTTTTGACTACTGGCTGATAATGGTACTGTAATTGCGAGAAGAGGAGAATTGAAGTCTACAGAGGGGGTGAGAATCATTGCAAAAGCACTTTGTGCATGTAGACTTACACAGATGCTGACGAGACAGACATTCATAAAATATCCTGCAATATCTAGGATCATACGTCAGTTGCAGTCCCCAAATAGCATTGTTCTCGAGGCACCGATGAAAGCGCCTTATTGATCTTAGTTAGGATGATAAAATTCATGTGCAAGGCTGCTGGCACTTACCAAATGGCGGAGAATCTGGCATAGTGGCCCTGATCTGTGGAAGTGCAAAAAGTACTACAAACCTGTCAGTGGTGCATCTATCAATCCTCTGCGGCTCGCACACCTGCTGCCGAGGTCAAGATGAGGTTGTCGTCAACGTGCGCACGGAACAGCACCAGGACTGTCATCCATAAAACGGTAACAGAGAGAACCCCTATGATCCGATGAGAACAAGCCAGACCATGTATGCTAGGTAGTAACTCTCACAGTTTGTGACAACCAGTAGGATGGCGAACGCCTTGACCATGCGTTGTCGTCGGAGAGTTAGGGCCAGTGCGTACAACGTCTCGTTCCCTACTGTAGTCGGGTAAGATACACTGGAACCATTCCAATCTATCACACTTCCATATCCAATTACGCCAGATATCGGCAGTGATTGATTGCTGTCAGTGTCAATGGCTAGTAGCGATACATATGCAGAGTACCTGCAGGAAGTCAATGATACTAATATTGAAGGAGGAATGAGGTGATGCCCTTACACATCAAATGGGTAGTAAAGAGTCGATGCTTGCTTCTGTAGCGTATACGGAAGAAATGGATCAGTGGGCAAAATCGTGTCATATTCTTCTACTGGCAATTGTCTCGAAGATGCTCGAATCAATGCCCGGCATAGATATGGACTAAAGCTCACTTTCTTCCGGGTATGTATGTCACTGGTGGGGGATTTTGAACCATTAACGGATCAAACGTTCCTATCGGGGTTGTTAGGTTCCAATTTACACTGGCATTTCTAATGGGAAATATAAGGTCAGATTTCAAAGGCGAAAGCTCGCTTACCCGTTCAGATACAGGGCGACATTATTGACGAATTGATTTTGAATACAAATATCGTTTGATGAGCCTGTATACTGATGTCCACAGGCGCCAACAAGAGACCAGTGAACCTGAAAACCCTCAGACAAGAATGTACAAATGTCAAGACGATACTCACAGAAAATGTCTGCCCATCGAGGTCGATTGAGAACATGTCGGCGAGCCTAAAATATGTCAGATTTCGATTATAGATAACAAGAAAGGGATGTTCACAATACAAGCTGTGTGTTAGTAGTAAGCATGAATCTAAATATTGTGGATACGGGGCTTACACCGGGGGATCCACTGACTTTGAAACCACTCAACGTAGCATTATCCATGTTTACTTGGGTTTTGAAGTTTGAGCTCAAATAAACCTCTGTGAGAACGACAGAGGTCATTGTGAACAGGATAAAGATGATCGTCAAGGTTGCCGCCGGCCCATAACGTATCAAAATTGGGTTTCGTTCTATTATACGTTGTAAGCGGAGTGATAGTGACATCACTCTGTATGAAGAGGCGACGAGACTCAAACTAGAAACGAAGGGAGAAACTCAGTCTTCGGATTAAGAGACTAAGGAGAGAGCATTCTGAGATGCTAGAATAAAAGAAAAGTCGTTGAAACGGAGAACGAAAAGGGCATGTGTAGAACACGTGTAGTAAGTAGTAATTGTGTATGTAAAGAAAGGTATGCGTGGTAGACGCATTCTAATACTCCCACTCGAACACATATCACTCGGTGTTCGGATCATCACTGTCCCGTTCGGAGGAGCTACCATCCAAGGATGAACGAAGGGCTAACGAGTAGCGATGTTGACGGAAGGCTTTGCGGGGAAGGGATTTTGTGAAGATGTCGGCGGTCATGCTATGGGTTGGAACATATGGTATAACAATAACACCATCATTCACGAGATCACGAATGAAGTGATAGCGGACGCGAATATGTTTCGCGCAATCATGGAACTGGGGGTTCTTTGTCAACGCACGGCTCCCATTGTTATCTCCATACAAGGTAGTGGGGGTAATGAGTGAGGGATCAAGTCCGAAATCGTGTAACAGCTGACTGAGATGGATCTGTTCTCGGGCAGCGTTTGAGAGGGATATGTATTCCGCTTCTGTAGAGGACATTGCCACAATGGGCTGTTTTTGGGAGCGCCAGCTGATAGGAGAGCCAAAGAGGTAATACACGTAGCCACCAATAGAACGACTATCATCCTTGTCGGACGCGAAGTCAGAATCAGAATACCCAATAAGGCCTTGATCTGACGAGCCGAAGTTGAGAGAGAAGTGTGCGGTTCCACGTATATAGCGAAGTAAATGATGGAGTTGTTGGTAATGTTCGACACCAGGATTGCTTAAGTATTTGGATAGTGTGGAGACGGCGTATGCGATGTCGGGGCGGCTAACACGCATTGCGAAGTTGAGTTCGCCAATAACGCGTGCGTATGGTATATTCACATATTGCTGTGCTTCTGCATCAGTAAGGGGGGCAGTTGTCTTCTTCAAAGATACCCCAGGTACTATTGGTGTACCCACTGGTCGACAATCCGACATCTTGGCTTCGCTGAGGATTTGTTCGAGGAATGATGTCTGGTCAATGGTAAGTAGTTGTTTCGCACGGTCTCGTTTGATGTGCATTCCCAGGAAGTGGCGTGCCTCCCTGAGGTCCTTCATTTCAAAACGCTTGCCCATTGCGTTTTTGAAAATATCAAGGAATTTTCGGCAGTTTGAAGCGAGAAGCATGTCATCAACATAGACAAGGAGCCATATAACCTTGTCATCCCTGCACAACACGTATAAACTATAGTCGGCTTCACTTCGCACAAAATCGAATCCTTCTTTGCACAAAAAATCATCCAGAGTCTTGTTCCATTGGCGTCCAGACTGTTTAAGCCCATAAATTGCCTTGAGTAGTTTCCAAACCCAGTCTGGGTGTTCCGCGTCTCCGAATCCTGGTGGCTGCTTCATGTATATGTCTTCCTCAAGGTCACCATTAAGAAAAGCTGTTTTCACATCCATTTGATCCAACTCAAGATCGTATTTCGCCACCATGGAGAGTAGAGCACGTGTTGTGTCGTATTTGGCGACTGGTGCAAACGTCTCTGTATAATCCAAACCTTCAATTTGTGAAAAACCTTGCGCTACGAGACGTGCCTTGTGGCGAATGATCTGACCACCTTCGTCGTATTTGTAGGCGTATACCCAACGGGATCCAACCGCCTTGCGTCCTGGAGGGAGTGGTGTCAGGGTGCCGGTTCCCTTTTCCCGAAGTGATGCTAACTCCTCTAACATTGCACTTTCCCAGTTTTTGGATTCCGGGGATGAATGGGCTTGGGCGAGAGTTTCTGGGGGTTGTCTTCGTTCATCAACAGATAAGGATGTGTGCATCGCAGAGTGTTCAATGGTGGCATCAAGGTCGACGGATTCAGTATCCTCATTTGTTTCTACCGGTATGTATGTCCAGCGCTCCTGTACAGGAACACTCTTGGCATTTGGGATAGCGACTGATCGTGGGAGAGCGGGTTTAGTGTTCACTCTCTGGCGAGTTGACTGTCGTGGTTCAGGGGGTGGAATTATATCTAAGTCTTGCAGATTGGCGATTGTAGGCACAAGGACGTCATCGTCTGATTGCGGAAGTGAGGATGAAGTCTCAGGTGAGGGAGTCACTGAAAACGGAGTTGCTCCCACTGAAACCACGGGCTCGGGTACTGGTGAGGGAACAACGGTGGTTTCAATGAGTATTTCGGGTGACTCATTTGAGGATCGTAAATCGGGTGTGGGGTCTGGAGGGGTTTGGACACTGTCTGGTAGCCGTGGTGTTATATGTTGATTGTATAATTCAACAAGTGGGGAAACAACGGAATTAGGGTCTCCATAGAAGATTCCTTCATCGAAATGAACATTGCGAGAACGGATGGTTTTTCGTGCCGTAGCGTCCCATAATAGATAGCCGGCATCTTTGTTATGACCCAACAAAAAACAGCGTCGTGATACGTACTCATATTTGTGGCGGGTTTCATCAGGAATGTGTGCGTAGGCAAGGCAGCCAAAAAGGCGTAGATGGGAGACATCTGGCGGACGACCATAGAAAAGTTCGAAGGGAGTCTTTTGATCTATGGCTGATGACGGAAGAAAATTCTTGATGTACGCCGAATTCAAAATTGCGTATCCCCAAAAAGATCGAGGATATCCACTTTGATGGTGTGCACTCAATGCACGGGTGACAATAGTTTGATGGCCTCGTTCAGCAACGCCGTTCTGTTCTGCCGTATACGGCATGGTAAACTCTTGCTCGATGCCTTTGTCCTGCAGGAATCCAGTGATGGCACCAGAGGTATATTCTCCCCCATTATCACTGCGGAGACGCTTTACCCGTTGTCCTGATTGATTTTCGATCCAGGAAATGTACTGCTGGAGGCGAGAAAAAACGTCGCTCTTATTCTTGATGAGGTAAATTGTCGTATAGCGCGAGAAGTCATCCGTGAATGCAACGAAGTAAGTTTCCCCATATATGGTGGTAGTGTCAACCGGTCCCCAAACATCGGAGTGGATCAATTCAGCAATGTGAGCAGCGCGATGACGGGCGTGAGATGGAAATGGGAAGCGTTTTTGTTTTCCCATTAAGCACGATGTGCAATCAATATGATCGCCATGGTTCGCCGGTCTATTGTCATCGAGCATGAGTCCCTTTACAACCTTTTCTGCTTTGAGCAGGGTAGAATTGGCCGCATGTCCCATCCGCGCATGCCAAATAGCCATTGGCAGCGGTGCGTTCAAGGTAGTCCTTGCAGCGAAGGCAGTGTGATCGCTGCTATACCGTTTGCGTGAAGGTAATAAAGACCTGAAGAACAATTGACCTGTCCAATAATAGTCCCGTCCGCTTGCTTCATTGAACCGCCCTTAGCGTTTGTTGCAAAAAAAATGTTGTCCGATGCAAGAGCTGAGACTGATATCAATGTGCACCGTAGATCAGGGACATGTAGGAATGGTAACTCGACAGGTTTCCAGTTTGCGCCATCATTCAAGACAAGTTTTATAATTCCCCAACCAGGGGCAAAAACGACATGATCATTTGCAAGCTTCACCGTTATAGGTGGATTATAGGAAGAGTAGCAAGAGAAATGAGAATAGTCCGATTCCATATGTGCAGTTGTGGCTGAGTCTACGTGGAAAGGAAAGGAACTAGCGCTTGTATTAGAGAGGCTTGCTGAATGTGTAGCGAGGTGCAGGAAAGATGGGATGGCATCATGTTGTCCTGGTGCGTGGGTTGATGGATCAGTGCTCTGCAAGGGTAACAGAGGGATGTGCACTAACGTGTTTGGCGAGTCCGATTTTGCTAGGCGAGCACAGCAGTTTTGCCAGATGTGGCCTGTGCGCTTGCAAGATCCACATGTCGAACGCCACGACAACTCCCATTTATCTCCCTTGGAAGCATCAAAATCCTTCGGCTTGGCACGTTTGGTAGGTTTACCTGTTTTCATTGCCCTAGCAGCCATGGCTGTGTGGTGTGCGTGCGGGTTTGCAGAGCCAAAACTCACATAGTACTGCTCCGAATTTCTGATCTGGCTAATCACGCCTTCCAGCGTTATGTGAGTGTGTGACCTAGTGTTGTTGGCAGAACTCGGCAGTTTTGCCAACCTGTGACGTTAGTCGAAGTAGTGACTTGATGTAACGGGCACAGGAAGTAACAAACAGAGTCTTTTCACGCAATGTTAACCAGATACCAGTCAGGGTAGATTGGAAAAGAACTAAGGGGACTTTGTTACAAGTAGGGGGTTTATGTAAATACTTGGTAAGTAAAGTGCCCGAGATAAAATAAATCGTTGAAGGTGAAAACAGAAATCAAATACATCTTAGGGTTTCGCCGAGACAGCGGTCTAGGCTCTTGTTCTAGGCAGTGGCCGGTTCCTATACTCCTCGATCAAGGCAGGTTACCGCCACACAACCGGTCTGGCAAAACCGCTTGTGCCTGGTCCTGGGCAGAACTCACGCGAAAGGGGGGTGGCAGAACAGGACCCCGGCTGCTCCCTATACTGCATGTCCACCGGTAGCGCCTCGCAAGTCCTCGAAATTACCCATCCTATGCTCCTAAAAGTGCGCCTCGCAAGCCTGTAGCGCATACCCCATGTCCGTCGGTAGCGCCCCGAGAGGCCGTGGATCCATGCTAATATTAGTACACTGACCAACTTAGTTGTCTGGTTTTCCTAAACAGACGCTGGGATTCACCATGTAGCTGCCAAGACATCAGCTCCTGCCGCAAGTTCTTCTGGTATTGGCAATTGGACCATTGCGAAGCAGCTCATCTCGGCTGTGCCGCACCTCGAAAATCTTCGTAAGTATCACATTTAATTGCTCATAATCATAATCACTAACACCTGATTTTTGCGCTCCAGTTCCTGGAATTACGATGCGGAATGTCAATGACATATCACCACTAGCAATTGGGTCATATGTCATCATGCAACGCTCACAGGTCCGCTGTCTCGGCCAAGTGGTCTGTATGTACAAAAAGAATGGTGGCGGTAAAGGCACTCGTCACGAGAGTGTTCTCCTTGCTGGCAGCAAGGATGTTCCTTCATTGACGAACATAGGACTACGTGTTTTTATCCAGGCAAGTGGTTGTTTTGTCGCTGCTTATTCATGCTAAATTTTTGTTTTTCGGAAGACACATCCTGAAGAAAATGAAAACTCTTTCTGGCACTACAGTAAGTCTACAGGACACCTATGGACACTTGCCAGTATCAAGGAGCTTGCCTACAATCTCGGAACATCCGCATTCAGCATCTCAGAGGGCCGGTATCACGCTATGAGACCATGGGCCTTTGAACAGTGAGTTTGAAGTCTATAAAACACTGTAAAACATAAATTTATCATCGTCTACAGGTGGGAAGCAGCTGGGATGATGGCAGTGCGCGAGGTTATTGCGTCGCAGTTCGCGGTACGGTCTTGCACGAAGCAGAATTGCGGGTTTGCCTAGGTACTTCAGTAGACGGTAATATGTTTCGGAAAATTTCCTTTTTTGGTATGTTTTGGCCACCATGCATGTCCGAAGTGCGCCCCGCAAGCCTCAAAAGTGTTGCGCCCCGCAAGGAAAATTTTGAAAATTTGCGGACATGCGGTATAGGGAGCAGCCGGGGTCCTGGCAGAACCTGGCAGAACTTCAGGGTATCCGAGACTCGCGGAGATGTAATTTAGATCTCTAATAACAAAGTTTGGATTCAAGAGAACATGAAAACCGCATAATGATGGCGAAAAAACTCTCGGATGACCTACAGGCTTACAATCAGTCGCTAGCTCCATTCGCTGGCGGCCAAGCGGATGGCCTTTCTTGGTGGAAAAACCTTCCAATCAATTCCGAAATCCACCCACTCAAGGCCTTTTCTGTGACAATATTAATCCTCTCAATTGTAGGGCATGCAGGCGAAGTAGAGCGCACATTCTCTGATCTCGGCACAACACAATCCGCGCGACGGTGGAATCTCTCAGTTGACACATTTGAAACACTCGGCAAAATTCGTGCAAACCTTCGACACCACAGCGCCGTGAAAGTCGCGGAGACTGGGAAGCCCACCCGCCGTCGACATGCTCACTGCACACTCGTGAAGAGGTTGGCATTGCTGTCGAGACTGCACAGGATCTTGAAGCATCCTTCGCGTGGGCACCTCCACTCTCGTCCGAACCTCACGATGCAAATGACTTGCTTGCTGGTCCAGAGAGTATCTCGCCTGATGATATTGCTGCTGAATTTGCAGCTCTCGAGGAGTTGAAAAGGACTGAAGAAGTTCATAACGTTAACGAAGTTGAAGTGCTCGAGGGAAATGCACCGACGGCCGTTCAAAACTGCAAGCAGAGTTAGTGCATAATAACATTCAATGGACTGTTCCAGCTCTGAGCTGGAATGTCCTAGGGAATTGTACAACAATTTAAATACATATTTATTCACCGTATAATATTGTTACCTTCTACGTAATATATATTGGCGACGGTATGATCATTTCTATTATATACTGTCGGCTAACAGACGGGTATTGGGGTGTGGCAACCGTTCAATTTAGACAGCGGCACTGGCACAAATGCCGATCATACAACGACAGACATGTAACGATCAAAGTGATACCGAAGGTTTTACCAAGCCATTTTGGCAACGATCGACTTTAATTTGCCATCAGGATTAAGAAAATAGGAAGAGAGTTGGCACTTGCCTTCGGATAGGTCCTCACAATCAGCTTGCGGATTTCGTCCACGCAAAGAATCCCCAAGCCAAAGGCGAACGGAGGACCCCAGAACATCCCAGGTATAGGGGTCGTCAGGAAGACCCTCTGTAAGCCTGGTCCGTACAAATTGGTTACCGCAATCAAGGCAGTCGCGATCATGCCAATCGGAACTGCAATATTCTTGCGAGGTCCCCATAGAGGATTGGACTGGAGCAAGGAAACCCTGCGGTTTCGAATGGCGAGGAGATTTCCGTATTGCATGAAGACCATTGTCACGTAGCTTATGGAGAATAAGTACAAGCCTTGGGAGCTGGTCATATCACAACTCACTAAATGCACTGCCCAGTATTAACAAATTGGGCGAGCTGATCCGTTGTGAAGCCGTGATAGCCATCGGTCCAGTTGTTATAGGCTAAGAAAACATCGTGGAATCCGAGGCCTTGCTGATCCATGTATACAAACCACATGCTCATCGCGCACGGCCAGGCCATGAGTCCAATGAACTAGTAATAAGTGACTCGTGAGCCCTAAGCATCACTTGGTGCGGAATAACTTACACAGTAAATCTGGAAGAACAATTTCCAATCTGTAAGGCGGTCGGTTCGAGCATTGCGAGGCTTCCGCAGCATGAGATCTGTCGCGCACTGAGGAATGGTAAAAACTGTGACAAATGAAAAACTTACCTGCTTCAGCTTTCTCGTACATCAAGGAGATTGACATGACCACGTCATTTGTGATGGAGAAACAAACTTGTAGATAGGAACTCAAAGGAAGTTGCATTCCAAAGACAACGTTCGTGACTACTGCCATGAACTCCGTGTAACTTCCAACCTTGAGTTGGGTAAGCAAGTATCTTATTTTTGATGATGCATTGACTTACAGGCATGAGGTAAAGCGTCACTTTCTTGAGGTTATCGAATACCAGGCGACCCATCTCGATGGCCACTGGGATAGACGCAAAGTCGTTGTTTAACAAGATCAGTGCAGCTGAGAGGGTTCGGTGGTTAATTGTCATCTTGAACAAGATGTCGCGACCTTACCAGCTTCTTTCGCCACATCGCTACCGCTCCCCATCGCAACACCAATATCAGCAGCTTTGAGAGCGGGTGCATCGTTGACACCGTCACCAGTCACAGCCACAGTATTGTCACCGCGAGCCTTGATTTCCTCGACGATCTTCATCTTTTGTTCAGGCGTGGTGCGGGCAAACGCAATTTCAGTGTATTGCCCGACGATTACGTGCCAGTCAACGGTGGTAAGAGTGCTGACATCCTCTCCTGTGAGTACCAATGCACGAATGGGGTCGTCTTCGGAAGGTTTAATAGAACGTATTGATACATCGGTGAAGTTCTTCTCGGACGATGCGGCCCTGACGTCATTGATGGTATCTACGGAGTGCTGCGTAATGATGCCGACCTATAATCAAGTTAATCCCAAGTACCAGGAGGCAGCCGCTCGATCCAACTCACCTGGCGGGCGATTGCAACAGCAGTGAGCTTGAAGTCTCCAGTCACCATGAAAACCCTGACACCAGCACGACGGATAACGGCCACACTTGAGGGCACGTCCGGACGGGGCGGATCGCGGATACCAACCAGTCCGACCAAAGTGAGATTGCCTATCTCCGAGTACATCAATTCCTCCATGTCATTTGGTGAAAGGTTCGGTTTCAAGGCCTCCAATGGCTTGCGACACCTGAACGAGTATCAGTAAATTATCCCCACACAAGCATACAACGCGTACAGGGCAAGTACTCTCTGCCCTTCACTCGACCAATCGCTTTGGAGATTGTCAATGTACTGCCTTGACGCTTCATCGAACGGGACAACGGCGCCATCGGACCTCATCACTGTGGTGCAGGATTTCACCAACATGTCTGGAGCGCCTTTTACGAGCATCCATGCTGTTGAATCCTTCTCAGTAATATCTCCTTTAGTCGTTCTAGTCTCCTGGACGACACTGAGCATCCACTTATTTTTCGAATTGAAAGGAATTTCGAAGAGCTTTCTCCAAGATGATAGCAGCGCTGACGTATCAATGTTCAAGGCTGGGATAGACAGAGCCTCGGAAAAGCGAAGTAAGGCCGTATCAGTGGGATCTCCTTTGACGGTTCGCTCGTGAATGGGCCGGTCAGCAGTTGTAGAGTCGAACTTTGCACCATTACACAGCCGTGCGGTCTGGTGCAAAGCGCTCAAGCCAGCGAAGAATCTAGGTTCTGGTGCTTCGGAAACCTTCTCGTCGATTTCACTGACCAAAAAACTGTGATCCAAAAAGGCGATTGATTCGACCACCTGAAAAATGTTAGTCAAGAAAACAAGTCGCCTGCAGGTAGGTAGAAACGAACCATCTTGCCGGCAGTCAAAGTACCAGTTTTGTCTGAACACAAGACGGACATGCATCCAAGCGTTTCAATCGTTGCGAGATTCTTGACAAGAACATGCCGCTTCGACATACGACGGGCAATGATAGTCAACGAAAGGGCGACACAAAGAGGTAGTCCCTTCATGTAAATGATGTCAGCGAGGCTATTAAGATCAACAAGTTAGATCATGTACCTGAGGCACGAACGCTGTAAGGCAACCGATCGAGTTCATGATTGCTGAACTGATGGTATCATACCCAGGATAGCTCGTCCTCAACCACACGCCGAAGAGCAGTAAGGATATACCAAACATCGAGAAGGCGACTGAGGAGATAACTTTGGTGAAAAACCAGACCTCTTTCTGGATGGTTGTAAGCTTGAATTTTGTGTCGCCAGACATTTTAACGAGGCGTCCCATGATGGTCCTGTCACCAGTGGCGAACACGATACCATTACAGGTACCCTGTGTCACAAAGGTCGAGGTCAGTGCAAGATTGCGCGTTTCCAGGGCATTGTCAGATGTAGCATCGAGAGACCCCGGGACCATATCACTGGCAAACTATGAGGCTGGAATTTTATATAATTAGAATGTAATCACCTTTCTCCAGTGAGCAGCGAACGGTCAAAGCGCAAGTCAGACGAAGCCGCCACGATCCTTAGGTCCGCAGGAACTCGATCACCGGTACTGAGAACCACAATGTCTCCGACAACGATGTCCGTAGCAAGAATGAGCTGTTGCTTGCCATCACGGATTACAGCAGCTTCGTGCGCAATAAGAGACTTTATGGATTTCATGATTCGGCTGGCATTCCAGTCCACAAAGGCGTAGAAGGTGGCTGAGATGATGATGACGAGCATCTAAGGAGCGTAAACGAACTGAAACATGACATGGACCCAAACGCACCAGCAGAACTGCGACACCGAGGTTGACAACGGAAGGGCTACTCCCTCCCAGAGGCTTATACGAGAGCTGATACAAATGTGAAGCACTGGCCAAGATAAAACTCATGAACGCGTACTATCGTGACAATAAACGCGATCCACATGAGGAAATTGAAGCCTCCGAAGATGTAGTTAAGGATCTTCTTCCAGTGTTGGGTCGGGGGTGGGCTGATAACATTCTTGCCATCCTTGATCCTTCGTTGAACTGCTGCATCCTCAAGGCCAACTGTAGGGTGGCAAGAGTAACGGGTGTACACATCATCTGTGCTGATGAGGTGGACGTCGATGCTAGCTATGGCATCTGCCGGATCTGTGGATTGTTTAGCCTTTGAAGGGAGGTCCTTCTCTTCCACGCGAATGGATAGAGTCCGATAGCTATATGGAGGGTGGGTAAGTAAACGATCCCGGATACATCCCCAGGAAGCGACGCACCCTATCTGAATTCCATAGCCTGGCGTTCTCTCATGCTCAGACGATTTTCGAGAAGAAACTCTCATCGTGTGCAAGCGACCTCCGCGGCTGGGACTCACCAGATCTTGATTGTCGCACGCGCTCTTTTATCCCAAGCGCTCTTGTGGAAAGGTTTCTCAAAGTTTATTTTATTTTTTGCTGTGCACGCAGTATAAACTGCGCGATTTTTGCCATTCAGTGGCAGGTTAACGGATGCGCTGATTTTGCCATTCCCCGTAGATATCGCTACCAATATTATTACATAGAGTATCGCAATTTCACGTTGGAGCGATTGTGATCCCAATATAAGGATTCACGTTCTTTATCGTAATGATAATATCTGGTGTTGACTAGACTTTTCGGGAAATCGCAAAGCTGTTGCTCCCGGACATCCTGGATCTGTCTAGAAACTCTGCCTAGGGCTACCCGGTATTTTTACCCGACGACGGCTGGACCGGTTATACGCTGAATCCTGCTACAAACCGACACAATTATAGCTTCACAACAATCTCAGATTGCACATGCTCTTCGTCATCAGGAAGCACCGAAAATCCTCGACGATAATAGTTTGAATTGGCAGGGATGGCATGGCAATTGACAGAGTTCCCTAGACAGGCTAGGCTTGGGGACTGGGATTTGCGGAGCAGCAAAGGTAATTGAGTCCAGTATAGGAGAACGAGAAGTGACGAAATCAGGCACTTCAGCCCCTGGTTATGCGGAGCGGCCGTAAGGTTTGAAGCTTGATGCTGAGCTGAAAGGTGGCGTAGCTGCAACAATCTCAATATTCACTCGAGGTGAGATAGCGGCCCGTCAGAATGAGGTTCAGGGTGACAAGTGGCGTCATTGGAAAACAGGGCGCCTTGGGTTGAAGCTTGGTACGGAATTCGCACTGATCTTCGCAGGGACGGAGTTGCTGATACGAGACTGCCTCAAATGACGAAGGTCAGGCACTATGATATGTCAAATGACCTGTACATCGATGCGACCCTTGTGCCAACGGTTCGACGTGTTTCCTGGGCATAAATTGCCCACGGATCCTGCTGTACACGAAAGCGATAAATCAGTAGTACATAGCAAATTCCGAGCTGATCGCCCTTTCTGAACGTGATAATGAAACATGTTTTAGCGACACATACTTGGCTGGTTACATGTACAATTCAATGAGCCGGTTGAACCGGTATCTCGAGCGAACAAGAGAGACAACACCGGGTCTTCTTCTCAAGATATTGTTGTATTACGTAAGAAGATTGTGCCTGGTAACGCCAACCAAAGGACCGTGCACAGTGCACTGCAATATTTTAAATTAAATCATGGTCAGGCTGAAAGTCAGCTCCCTGAATCGACATGACGCGCCGGTGTCGCTGCAGTTCCAGCACAACCCATATGGACATACGCCGAAGTGTTCCATTCGAAATCACAAAAAGGGTCTGTGAAACGTACTTCAGAAGTTCGAACGTTCAAGCTTGTCTTGCTGGCGTCCACATACGGTCCTTTGCCCAACACATTTTGAAATGCATCCCACTTCATAATAACTTGTTTTTTCGAAAATCGTAGTAGACAGTAATATTCCAATGTACATGTAAATACTGCCAAATTTTTTTGAGAGCTATTGACGACGACGTTGGTGTGTTGTAGCAAGATCATTGAAAACAGCGTTATCTTTGACTTCACCAGTCCTTTGCCCACCTCGATTTAGATGTCACATCACGCAACACCGTGGATTTGTAATTCAAAAGGCAATGAAAATTGATGATGTTATCGGAAGCTGAACAGCGTGACAGCCATGTGTGACAAGCTCGCCAAGATAAGACTTTCGAAAACTACCCATGTTCAATCTATGTACTCTGTAGAAGGAACAAAGGAGGTATCCACAAATCCGTTGCAGGTGAAAATGATGTTTGAAGTATATACTTTGTATTCTACCAGCCACTTTTTCTCAAAAAAATCATTGATGTATTATGGCTCCCAACAAAATTCACTCAGGAAGGAAAAATCAACTAATTTGTGTCATGCACAACATTGTGAACATCAATTCTTCATCGTATACTATATAAATGTCCGTTGAGGCCTCATCTTTAATATCTTCCTATATGTTGATGTGAAAAAATGAAGAAATAATGAATTTTGCCTGAGGTGGGTAAAGGAGTGGGGGTGGGCAAAGGACCGGTCCTATACTGTATGAACTGGAATGTTTCCACGGAGGTATTTTTCTCACTGGTGGACCGAAAGATGCAAACAAAGAAGCAGTCGATCAGGGTGACCTTATGTTTAGCGATAGCCCGGAGTTGAAGACAAACGCCACGAACCTGGTACCGCCCCAATTCTTCGTACTTCGAGCCACGTCACGGTACATGATTACGGGCTTGCGTTCACAGCTCCTGCCACATTGATGATATCGAATTCACCATGGCGGTATATTCGCCGCCAAGCGACGTGTGAGTGCAAGTCATAAAATCAAACACATTACCAATTCTCAATAAGCATCCATGTACGCTCTTCTCAAATGCTAACCATTCAATGTCCCTGGATCTTCCACCAGTGCTACTTATACGGCAAGTGATGATTCTTTCATCTATTAACACAAGTACCGGTTGACTCAATGGGTCTGTTCTTGATCAGAGCTTTCTATGTACCCCGCGGTTGAGGGTGGTTACATCGTGATGTACCATCCCTATAAAAAGCTTTGAAGTTAAAGTTTTCTCGAAGAGAGGATAACAATACCTCGACAACTTGAACACCTGAACCTTATCTCCAACGTCGTAGCTGAATCACACGACGCTGATCAACATTCGGACTGAAGAAATCATAGCCGGAAGGTGGAGAATCTGAAGGATCTTGACGGTGCGTTCAACCGGACTGCGCTTATAGTAACACTCCATCTTTGTTGTCAGATGGGCTTCATATGCATAATGAAGGTGGTTGTTGACTTCTTCTCGTGAGTTTCAAGGTGGTCACACTCGTCCCATGTGATAGTGTTTTCATTGGAAGTCGGAAGGACTTTGAAGACCATGCGGATATTCTGGACTTCTATTGCGAAGCACCCAAAGATGAACTTTGGGGTGCCAACTGAAGGGTGAAGTTGCCTCGATAGGGTTGCGATAGGGTGCTTCGGAGCGACGTCCAGAACATTGACTCACTTGGCAAGGTACACTCCTTCGTACACGCGATCATTGACGCCAACGGACTTTCAAATCTCCAGAATTCAAGTTAAGTTGTGTGTCACTCGTGGGCTTTATGCTTATCACAATTCAGATGAAGTGCCAGAGCGAAACATTATAATGATTGGATATTATATGTATAGTTTCTTCCGGGTACGCGCGACACGATGATGATGTAGTATGAATTTCTGGCTTGTGGCATCCCAGCACACTTTTGACTTTCACATCGGATTGTGTAATATGTGGAATGTGCTCACGGGCACGCCTGAGTGAGTGACCTGTTATCGTTTTCTTCTAGCATGTTCCAAGCATGTCCAGCTGACGACATTGACTGAAACTCCGCAGCTGTATTGACAGGTTCATCAGGGAAAACCTCCCCTCCAGATCGAAGTAATTTCCAGTTCGCGACATCTCGAGGATAGAATCTGTATCATGTGGAGCAAGTCGGGCATTCCAGGATCCGCCCCAAACCTCTACCTCCTGGAATTCATTTCTAAGCGCAACAT
This sequence comes from Suillus subluteus, assembly GCA_016647755.1. Classification (NCBI taxonomy): domain Eukaryota; kingdom Fungi; phylum Basidiomycota; class Agaricomycetes; order Boletales; family Suillaceae; genus Suillus; species Suillus subluteus. The sequence continues at coordinate 112,595 of JABBWI010000107.1, read as the reverse complement.
TGTCCGGACCTTGTTTACCTCATCTCTCTTGCACTTACATAAGTACGCCTCCACATCCATCGTCATTCAAGTCGTCAGCTTGGTCACACTCTGTAAGCAATCTTTAAGAACCTCCCGTTTAGTCATTTTGAAACTTTGCCCCGGTAATGTTCTACAGTCATATGAGCTGGTGGTTAACCATAGTTCTCCGAGGCTGGAATCGACGGCATCACTAGGCCATGTCGGTGCGGGACCCTCAGCCTGCTGCGCAGATTCCACTCGAGTAAGCAACTGATCGTGGGCGCCGCTTGTCTCGACAAAACGCTACGTCACTAAACCTGAAATAAGTATACCCCGCGTCCCCTGATGGATTCTCTAAATATATTTTTCAAGGATCCAGTCATTTCGCTTGCGTTCTACATGACGTCAAAGGGATAGATAGAATAAGAGCGCTCGATATTCGAAGACGGAGTCACACTTCGCGAGGTACAAGATGAACGATAGTCATTAAACACCCATGCGGCAATTGAGCGGTGACCGGTGGTAACGTGGCGTACTCAGGCTACCGACCAAAGTGCTTTGTCACGGTGCCGTGTACGTCGCCCATCCGCAAGCTCCTCATTCATTTCCCCATAGCTGCCGAACCCTGTGCAGCAAACAAACAGGAGAACGTTTTCCGAATTCGCTTCTGTCATAACACTCCCTCCGTATACTGCGCTGGCGCAGGGCTGTCTCTTCAATCAGCACCTATCTTGATCTATTTCCGGGCTCGATCTCGGGTCCTTGGCATTCCTCAAATTTCTACATTGACCTCGAGGATGTTGCACTCGAAATTGGCCCGAACTCTACCGCAATATATATGCGACTGGCCCATCTCAACATAGATGTGCCACCTCTCCCTTCATTACGCCCGACAAGCGATTATCTCAAACAGGCGGCCACCATTCTTCTTCTGCGTAATGGAGCATTCATTCACTCGGCAACCGAAGCAGCAGCAGCAGCCTCATGTCTCACCACGCCGTATATCCCGTTTGTTCTAGATCAATACAGAACTCCAATTCACCTTGGAACATCAGATCAGATCGGTCATATCAAATTTTAGTCATTTGACTACAAAAGACACTAGCAATGCACGTTTATTTTGTACCCCGATGGATATCAACCATACCGTCAACACGAGGCTCACTGCATAAATACCCGGAGCACCCGATTTCCGAAACTTCATACCCAACCCAACCACCTCACATCTTCATCGTTCACTATCCTTAGATACTATGCTGGACGCATTCAAAATCAAGGACTTCAATTTGGAGCCCATCTACGAGTCTTGGGAGAACCCTCCAAGATTCCACGGCGAGACGACGAAGGACATGCCCGTTGATGACTTCTTGCATCAGATTAAAGCTGGCTGCGCCGAGCGGAAGGTGCCAGAGGAGTACTGGCACAAAGTTGCGCAACACTACATGGGGGAAAAGGCGAAAGCCAGACTCCAGGAGCTCAAGAACGTTATGGCGAAAGTAAATGGGGGCAAATATCGCTGGAGCTGGAAGAAGTTCTCGATTGCAATGCGGAACATGGGGTGTACGTAAATATCTTCATTACCTGCACGTTGTTGACTCACGCTGGTATAGGGGAGATTGATGCCAGCATCACAGAGACTGTTCAGCTCCACTCTAAGCCGTCAGGCATGTTGTGGCTTACCAGAAGGAAATCCACGAAAGACAAGGATGGGTCACAGAAGGAGGTGACTTCTTCCGAAATCGTGGAACTTCCGCCGCCCCTGCCGTCCAAGCAAGGACGGCCAAACCCGATGAAGATGCTTTCTGATTCAGCAATCGCTGCTACGGCTGCAATCAGGTCTCGCAGGTCACCAACCCGCGCGAACTCCATGGCTTCTACGTTGACCACCAGCACCGTTTCATCTAACCATACCGTAACCTCTAACCACGCGTTAACCTCCAACCCCGTGTTGACCTCTGACAATGCGGTAACTGCCTTATCTACGCCATCCGCTGACGGCAGTAAGTGACACGTGCTAGTTCGTCTGAGTATACGCTAAAACCCGTTGATCCAGCTGTCACAGCCATATCGAATGCACCAACATGGCTCCTTAATGCGTGCAATGCCCTCAATTTCCTGACTGCGGAGCACCCACGAGCTATGACAACACTGAGTGCTGTCCTCATCACTGCAGGGACCCTCCCTGCGATCCCTGCAATTAGCGGAGGGACTCTCCTCGCTTCTGGCGTCGCTCAAGCAGTTGGCGCTATAGCTGTGGGCGTTGGAAATTTACTCAAAGCTCAGCAAGAAGGTCAAGTACAAACAACTGGCTCGCACCCACAACCACCGATACGATCATCTACCTTCTAATAGGTGGCGATCGGTAAGGTTTTTTTTTGTACTTGTGGGCGCCGCGGCATTCAAGCTCGTTGGACGAGCTCGCGGACAATATAAGCATAAATTGCAATATTATCTATACCCTTGCATCACCTAGCTTACATACAATGCATTCCACTGATTTCAATTTCGAGAAGTCGTTAGCTATTAGCTATGTATGTGCACTTTACGTGCCGGCGCACCATGTACAGGACAATATGATACCCAGATGAAGGGAAGCAATCGATATTGTGCTTGAATATCACCGAAATTTCCGTGGCGATAGTAAGAACATGACAAGGTCAATGATCGGTAAATTGCTTTAATAGTAAACTTGTGCTGAACGTAGCACACTATGTCACGCAAGCATCGAGTTCCACTAACAAACAAGTCTTTTGATAAAATGTTTATATCCCTGGCGAAAAACGCTACAATTTAAGTAGACATCCTGAACGTCCAACTCTATGCGAGCCCAAAACAAAAGGCTGAGTGATCCACAGTGCAACAAATGAGGTAAGATGAAGGGTAGGGTGTAGCCCTAGTCACCGCTCTACGTGGTTTCAAATTAGGTACATATCGTGCAACACACGATGACGCTCTATTTCGTCAGCGATTATGGGCGCGGTACTGGAGGGTTTCGTAGCCATCTGCCTTCTAGATCTGGAATATCGCTAACATGCTGGCCGTCAACGGACAGGCCACCGTCAACATATATGTGGTCCAACGAGATTCCTGCATCTCTACATATTGTGAGGAAGTCCTTGGGTATGGGAGCCCCGATCCTGAGTCGGAAGTGTTTGTTGGGCCCTGTCTTTCTATACCTCTGAGTATATATGCATCAGGAATTTCATCAAACATCGACGGTCATCCGCGGACTTACTGAGAGCGTCAACTGCGCTGCGTGCAGGAACATCCTCTTCTCGGGTAGTCGAGTGATCTTAGCAATCTTCTCGGAAATGCCACTCCTCGTATACAAGTTATCACCCAGTATAGGCGCTATAACCCCAATGAGACACTTCAAAGATATGGTATGAGTAATAACGTACTGTGCAAGGAATGTGCCAAGTGAATGCGAAGTTGATGTTTCAGTCCTGTGTGCAGAGTTAGCCTGAGCAGCGACAGCGGTGCTATGGGCTACATTGAATTTTTAATGAATCAGCAGTAGACGGCAGTTAATGACACGTACGGAAGACGCAATAAGTTCCCAATCAGTAGCAGCAAACTTGGCACCACAGCTCTCGCCTATAGACACACGCCCATTACTAAATTCCAGGGCGTCCCTAATCTCTCCACTGCGACTCGGGAAGGACTTCTCTCCTCCACGGACAAGAGCCAAATATGTTTTCTCTACTACTCGCGACTGAAATTGTTGTGAAAACTGACGAGCAGCTGAGGAGTTGCGCGCTAACAGTAGTGTCCCGGTGGTAGTCTGACAGCTAAGTTAGCCAGCGCTCATAGAATGGTGTGAAAGGGAACATGCCTTATCAAGGCGGTGGACAGGATACGGCAGGCTCTCCAAGGCAAAAGTATCTTTTATGTCTGTCAAGCGAGACAAATACCTCGCGTCATGAACGTCAAACACGAGAAGGAAGTACGCACCACAAAGTAGGTCATTGAATTTGTCAACATCCCGAGGTTTCTGAATGTTATGCCAGAGGCTGTAGCAATCTCCTTCGCCTTCCAAGAATGAGCTCACTTACGTTTTCGGAGGAAGCGTCGGAGCCTTGGCAGATGAGTCCTGCAGGTTTGTTCAAAACGATGATACTGCGATCGGCATAGATGACATTTCTTGCCCAGTATGATGTCCCCGTACGAGCGGGTTTTAGGGCTTGCAACATTCAATATATTGACGAGCGTGCAGGGCTGCAAGTCGTTCGGGGAAACTCAGCGACCTTGCAGTTATTTGATGTTGTTTGTGGTTTTATGCCCCGACTCATTTACTTAATAGACTGCTCGAATGCATTCAAGTTGATCATCATCTGCATGAGTACAGCTATCGATACATCACTAGCACTGACCAGCGGTTGCAAACTTGAGTTTGCAAAAGCAATTTAACAACTTCAAACCAATGTTTGTGGCAGAAACTCCCTGAAATTTGGCGCGAACGGTTTCGACGCCGCGGCCCGGGAGGCTCAGTGCACTATGATTGGAGCGGTGCATCGCGTCGGAAAGCATTAACATCAAGCCCTGCTAATCTATAACCCCTCCAGATTGGGAACAAAACAGACAACCAGGTGAGAAAGCGAAGTATACCGTACTAGTACATTACATGCGTTGACATCCACACATTTGGCATAGAGACCGAATCAGACTCCCCAGTCCACTTTCCATGTTCGAGCTCACCCGGTGGATCCCATCGAAAGATCCCAGCCCGAGATCGTCATACGAACGAACTTCATTCTACAAAAAATCAGTATAACAGTGGGCCGTTTTGCAGACCTATTTTCCAACATCACACACTAAATCTCTGCCAATGAGCCACTAGAGACTTCAGTCCAATCAAGCCTGTTAAACAGCGTGTTAGGGATGCTGAAGCGAAGGAACGAATCGCCTAAGGGCACGGATTCAGGGTCCGCTTACTTTTCCATGTGTGTTATCGCAGCTCCACGCCATGCATATCAGGTGAAACTCCTCTCAAACTCAGGTTCAAACGTTCTCCCGTGGGGCCTGACTGACCGTGCCATCGAGCCACTAGTATGAAACTCCCGCTGATTCTTGGAAGAAATTAGACTGACGCCGCGGCGTTGGCATACATCGTGCTACCGGCTGGGGTAACTCATATAGCCATTGAATATTGAGACCACATGATGTAAGTCTTCTGGAAGCTCCGAAACAATGTTCCTCCATAAGGTTCGTTGTTCAATATTCAGCGCTCAGTCTTCACAGGTCTTCACACCATAGTTACTAATGTGACATCAGTGATGCTGTGAAGTAGAAAGGCATCAGGGGCAGAAGACCGGAGCTTCGCTAAACTCATAGGAGATCGATTTCAGGTGCCTGAAGAACCGCAATGCCGACAATTACATACTAGTCAAGTGACTTGATAGCTTTCGCCACTGTGATTTATCTGCTTTTCATATCACTCATGATTGCAACCGACTAGAAGACACAAACGTTGCCAGGGAATGGAGAAGCGCCTCTATCACTGTGGGGCATCCATTCAGTGATCGAGCGATTCTCAGCCTTTCTCAGCCAGACAAAGAACGTCAGTCATTACACCACGGCCATTGACAGTGCTTCAAGAGGTGATTCATAATTAACTCTAACTGTAACAAGGTGATCATGCCTGCGCTTCGAGATAGCACGTTGTGGTTTTTATGGCAGAGAAAAGGCACTTCGCAAGAACTGATCTACTATCAACAATCAACTTCTCTGAACCATGAGCTCAGAATTTTCCCACTGCGGCAGCTACCTTCCGTCGAGTCTCATGCAACTCCTCATTGTCGGTCTACTCACTGACGACATATGAAGGAACTCAGCTGATCGTCCTTGAAGTATAAGTAAGGATACATCTACTTTTTCCGATGAACTTGACACATCAGCGGGAATGACATGTGGGTCACAACGTGCTCGTGGTGTGCGAGTGGAAACAACAACTCATCCACCAGGTCTGAGTTGACGTCACAAAACAAGCGCTTACTGGTCGACTTCCTTCCGGACGTCTCGCACTCCTCAATATACCACTTTACCACTCTCACCTGGTTGGGCCACCTATGCGATCCGCCACGAAGTGTATTGGAAGGCGCTTTAGCCACACTTGGCCTTGCCGTGGTATGCACTCCAGATTGGTCAATAAACTATTGTTATAGTTTAAAAGGTAAGTAGGAGTAAACTGGAATAGATCTCTTCCTATCCGTGCAGCGGTAATCACATAAGAATAAGGACGGGGCTGGGTTCCTTAGTACGAACCATAGAAATCATGAAGAAAGAAGCATGTCAATAATGATAGCTTGGCACTGGAAGGGACCGGGTAACTAGTGTACTGAAGGTATATGGTACCCAATATGATCTGGGAAGTGGCCCAGGTCGAAGCCTAGTCGTACTAAGCCCGTGGCTAGTCCTCCATCTATCAACGATGCTTCGGGTTTGGCCTAACAATTTGGGAAGATCCCTTGGGTACCTAGTGAGAATGGCGTTCAATATGTGGGACATTCTTCAGTGACATCGACAAGGGGCTTACCAGGATAATACCAAAACGTTACACCCAAAATCAAGTACAAGCCTATAGAGCGCCTTGAGTGCGAAATACGTCCCAAAAAATGCCACAGAAACGTACACATGAGGATCATCCCTTCCAACCAATTTGACTTGCCGTCCTGCACGACGTAATTGACAGTGAGGACTATTTTACCTTCCGATTAGTACGTTCTCCAGCATTATACGCATCAACGCACCGGAAAGGAACAATACGATGGATTCCAGCGGGTCAAAGAGAAGGGTCAATGGCTTATTCATAATCCAGCCAAGTGTCACAATGAATCTGAAACCATCTGATGAATACTATGTAGAAATGGACAAGAGCACAACGCACGGAATCACAAAGAGCGCAATTTGCTGAAAACGATGAGTCGCCATAGAAGCCATGCCTGTAGGAGTGAACTCACAATGCTCGAACCCACCGCAACGCCCAAGCTTAAAGTCAGTTTATCCTTGACGGATACCGTAACTGCAGTGACATGCTCCGCTGCATTACCAACGATTGGGAGCAAAATGATACTAACGAATTCCTTGTTGATCGACCCAGATGAAGTCAAGCCATCAATTGAGTCAACGAGGAACTCTGCAGTAACAGCAACCAACTGAAGCGAAGAAAAATTGAGAACTTCGTGTGACTATCACAGCAAGCACGTACCACGGTGACGACAACCAAAAGCCAAAGGCACACGGCAAGGTTCATCAGTGGTTGCTCAGGAACCTCAGTCTCCACCGATGCTATGGAATGGGTCCCAGGTTCCACGTCAGGGTTGGCATCCATGGGGTGGGACAACGTTGTAGCTGCCTCTCTATCATGTGCCGAACTCGGGGAAGACACTATTTCACTGTCTGTGATATTTCTACGTGTCCTGTGCAACCGAAATGGATTCTGGCCCGTGTACTCCTTGGTTGGTTGCATATCTTCATTGTCATCATGGTAGAGGGCTTTGTGCGAAAATAACTGGAAAACCAGATATGAGGCGTAGACTGGATGATTGGAATGGGTTGAATCAACTGCCAATAAAATCATTTTGTTGACCTACTGAAAAGGAGAATAATTGCAACCTATACGAAGAACGTAAGACAAAACATATTATGAACAATAATCCACGCACACCATGGCTAGTTTTCAATATGTTGTAATCGGTCGACAATTCGTCATATTCTGGTTGGCCCTGAAGAGCCATGTGAAAAGCCCCAGGTAACAGAACAGCAATCACGCTGATGGTGAGCAATGACGAATTAAGTTGCACAGCACCTAAGCCATAGACGCGAGCATCAATAGTCTGGACCAACTTGAAACAAGCAGTTGTGTACTTAGACCAAATCCCTGTTCCGAGAAGCGGAGACCACCGGCGAAGAAACACATGCCCAGTACCAGTACTACAGTACACATTAATTGATTTCGTCACAGTAAGCTCAAACACTTACAGAGATTGCTCAGGATAGAACCCACCACTATAGAAAAATAACGTGTCAGGGTCAAGGGAAGCTGCAAAAGAGTAAAGGACACATACAGGACGACTGAACGATTGTAAGCTGACACTTCGCGAGCGCGATGATCTAAAATGGGACAATTGGTCGTCAGACAAGCTGCCGGAGGCTAGCACGACATACCGATACGATGAGTTCGACGCTGTGCGTAAAAGGAGACAAGATAAATAAGTGATGCAAGTGAGCAAAAAATTACTGACGCATTTCCCTATAAGCCCTCAAATTTCAGCGTGATAAAGGACCGATACATGAACCACTAACTAATGTAGCGTTGAGAAGACCAGCGAGAGTTTGACCGACTCGTAGTGATAGTTCATCAGTCGCGAAGGCGAGAAGCTGTGGGCACATTAAACCTGAACAATAGCGAAAAATGAATCTGTGTTACCTTAGCCAGTGGTATGATAGCCAGAAATGCAACTAGAGCGATCTGTAAGGTAGGTTACTGAGGGTCGAATCGTGTACTTACAAACAAATATAAGAGTGTGCTGATCGGGCAGAGCAAAGTTCATAGCCCACTTTCGGACGCCATGCGTTAGGTGGTCCAAGCTAAGACGGAAAGAAACATACAGATATCGGGATAAAGACCAACAAAACATTTAGCCCTAGAAGACAATATTAACGTAGTCCATCGATTGCAAGCAAGTCATTTTACATGAAGCAAAAACAATCGCTTGAATGCTTCTCCACACGGTGGGGGCTTTGGCTACCGGTTTTTTCGGTTGCATAATTAAAGATGTAGCTCTTCTGAACTTAGCCAGCCAATTGAGGGACTTCTTTTGAGGTTTGCTGCTTGCAGTACTTGTGCGTCGTCGATTGGCAGATGCGGATGGTCTTTGGGTAAGCGGGAACGTTTCCTCTACAGCATTGGGCGCACGAACGCTACTTGCGGTGGAATGAGCCATTTCTGCAGGCCCGTCACGTAGGGAAGCTGTCCGTGATGGCAAGGATGATGAGCAAAAATTGCGGCTGTGATTATTTCTGAACATACCCATAGTACACAGCAACGGTGGCAGGAGGGCAGTTGTTGAAATGCTGCTTCGGCATTGGAAGAGCCTTTAACTGTCACTGCCACCTTGTGCCAAGAACTTCGTGTTCTATACAACTTTTCTAGAAATTACGTTCTAAGACTATACGATCGAGATCTAACTAATTGAGGTTTCTGGAATCCGCACACACCAAGGCCAGCACTCTCGATGATGCTAGTCCTCAAGCTCAAGTCGCATCCAAGACAATTGACGACGGTGATTGTAGCTTGCAAGTTGCAATTTATCCGTGCCTGTGGGCACAATTGAAACGTGTTCAGTTTGACAATGGCAGTCATTGCACAAGCGTGGCATCGTGAATGCTGTGCCTGTCAAGTCTATTATTCCATCAGCCTTTGGCATAATTATCCACTTTTGCCAAAATACTTATGTATGTTTGGTAGAAAGTCTCCAACCTTCCACCTACAACTGGGGTCAGGCACGGAAAGATTCGCGGAAGACTTGGTTGACCCCGCAGTTTCGTAATATGACGAACCGTATCGCACGTAGACCCCCCCGCAACAGATCACAGTTCATAGTTTCCGAGCTCGGATATGGAAGACTGTCAGCATGTAGCGGTTACATTGCCTCGCGGCGCGTCCATTAATACCTTCCGGCTTGAAGTACTTACCGCAGGCTTCTGACTGGTACCCAGTTGATGCGCGCCTCAGTGTTATTCGTTTGAACTTGGTGACGATGTCGAGCCTCATACCGGACCTGTCGGTGCGGAGCCTCGTGGTGGGTAGGCTGAGGGGGGGAGGGGGAGTCTAACGAATGGCGTAGGATGAAATGGTTTTCGGACCATATAGGTTTTCGGGCCGCAAGGTAGCCACGGTGAACCATCGTCTACCTCAGGTGTTGTTTATACTCCTAATTAGTACTGATGTATGGCTAACTTTGTTTCTGCAAACATGTAATCCATAGGTGGCATTTTAGCTCTAAACACCAGATGAATGGAAGGGTTGTGTCGTGCGCAAGAATATGAATTTTCAATTCTTTAGCGCAGTCTAGTTGTTCAGCGTCGCGATTTCTTGCGATTTCTACTCCCAAAAGAGGCGAACCCACTAAATTTCCGGATATGAAAAAGGCCCGGAGGATTATACGGTAGATCGGGTCAGCCGAGCGAAAAGCTTGTTAAATCGAGCCACTATCAACCGACCGCTCTCCCAGCACAAGTCGATCAAACTTCCAGTAAGCACAGAGGCTGACAGGGCAGTAGGGCATAATATGATCTAACCTTGATGTCTGCATGGTACTCAAATGAACGAGGACCATGCTGTAAAGTTATATTTACCTCGAGGTTAGATTCAGTCGCCGAAGAGAGCAAGTCCTACAGCACGCAGACAATGCGGGTACTGGTAGGAATGAAAATAGCAACGAAAGTGGCCCTCTGGACGAAAGGGCTGTTCGAAAAAGTAAACGGTGGGTGAACTACCCTGGGCTGAGCTTCCATGGATGACGTTTCAGCCACGAAATATGGAAACACAAACACTCCTCACGACGGGCGTGCCTCAAGAGATGGATACCCTGCGCATCCATAACTAACTCGGATAGCCTAGTAGGAAATCGAGCCAGTGCGACGACGCAATTGAGACAATGACTCGGCGATGGGGCCCGATTATCTGAATCACCGAAGATTGCCAACAGTCGTCAGGACCTGGTATCTTCATTGGAAAAGTCACCATACAATCCATGGTTTATGTACCGATCACCATTTGTATTTTGGCGGTGCATACATCGTATTAAGGGATTCGTGAATCGAGGAGTCCGAGTCTGCCTACTGGATTATTGGTAAGTCAGTTCTAGATCTCTGGAGCCAACATATATAGAATTGATTGCGACTTGACGATGCCGACGACGTTACTGCAAGTATTTATATAGAATGTTAATTACCTCTCACCTGATTGTATGACGAGAAAACTAGTCCTTCAGCATGCTCGTTCTTACTCGACTTCCGATTTTTGGCACTGATATACCGGTACTCTCGGTTCCGAAGTTCGGCTTGGTGTCAACTAACCGGAGTTGAATTAGACCAAGCAAACAAGTACACACAATGTATTTAAATTATTAAGCTGGCTATGTAGATAACGCTACCCCTGCGAGTCTGCTCGTCAACTTATCTCTTCGAATGGCTTCAGATTCTGATTCAAATGACACAGTTGCTGTTTCCTTACCAAACAGAGAAGGAAACATGAACACTAAGCCACCAGTATGGCCTTTGGACGCTAGTGGAACACTTACTCCACCACTGCTGACGAGATGTGATAGAGACGGTCGTGAGGACGGTATCTGCTGCAAAGACTTGAAAGACGAGGATAACCGTACGCTCATTGATCCTGATGTCGTTCGCGATGTGTAAGCAATTGTCTTGGTTTCATCGTATTGGACGGGAACATTGAGATCATTCGCAGTGTTATCGGACTTTCAGACGGCTTGACAGTCCCCTTCGCTCTGGCAGCAGGTCTTTCATCTTTGGGCGCCTCAAGATTAGTTGTCGCTGGTGGAATAGCCGAACTCATCGCTGGTGCTATTTCTATGGGCATTGGTGGCTTCTTAGCATCTTCGGCAGAGCGTGATCATTACCATTTCATGCGACGCCACACATCGGCACGGGTGCAGCGAAGCTGCATCGGAGAAATGGAAAGGGAAGTATGCGCTGTACTTGTTCCTGTAGGTGTCGACGAACAGACGTGCCAGGCGGTCACCAAGTGCCTCAGAGATGTGGAATTTGACCCAGAAGTCGATGCAAACGGTTCATCATCAGACGAAGAAGCGCAGTTATTGAGATGGAAGGATCAAGTCGGTCTAACACCGTTTTTACTTAAATTTGGAGAGGGAATGGGTGTGTATTGTTTTATTTATAAATACCGCTCATATTCATCGTTTTGTTTTTTAGAGGAAATCTCGAAGCGTCGAGTATACATGTCGGCGCTGACAATTGGCTTCGGGTACTTGGTTGGCGGAATCATTCCCCTTATCCCATACTTCTTTGTTTCGGAAGCGCATGTGGCGCTCGTATACTCTTCTATTGTCACAGGCATCGTCCTGTTGATATTTGGAGCTGTGAAAGCTCGTGTTACGGGTGCTGGGCAGGGTGCTGGAGGCTACATATGGGGAGCAGTCAGCACGCTATTAGTTGGTGGTACCGCTGCAGCAGCAGCTTACGCTCTTGTTGCATGGCTGGAAGATTCGTAATTTCGTAACCACTTAGATACCAGGTTAGTATGTACTCCAACTTGTCATGTAATTTATTTTTACAAGCTCCGCCGCCGTATACCGAGACTACTGATTGGCAAAATCTTCTGAAATCAACAATCCCACGTGCTTACGTCTAAAATCCTTTAAAGATCTTGATCTTGGATCATCACAAAAATCTAGCCGCAAACTAAAACGCTACTGTTCAAGCTATGGAGGCGTACGAAACTTATCAGACTCCTCTTTCCAGGTATTTCACTCCTCACTCATTCAATTTCCGTCCCGATTCTGAATCACATCTGCGATAGCCGATATGCCAGCAAGGAAATGGCTCATCTCTTCTCCCCAGCTGTATGTGATCGCATCGTCTATCGCAACTCCTGCTTAATTTTATGACAAGCATCGGTTCAAAACATGGAGAGAGCTATGGCTCAATCTTGCGATTGCTGAAAAGCAGCTCGGGCTTCCTATCCCAGATGAGGCACTCGAACAGATGAAGAGCAATTTGGTGGGTGAATAGATTGGTATTGCACTGTTACGTACCTCATTTTCAATGCGGCCAGGACCTTACTCCAGAGCAATTTGATATCGCTGCGAAGGAGGAAAAGAAGCGTCGCCACGATGTCATGGCGCATGTCCATACGTTCGGACAAGTTGCACCTGCTGCCGCAGGTATCATCCAGCATGTCATGTCGCTGTCCTTATCCGCCCTTTACTGAACGTGCGCTCGTTTCAGCCTCGGTGCAACGTCGTGCTATGTGACAGAGTAAGTGTCGGGATTTCATATCCGGTGTGACTTAGGCTCACACTCGATGTTAGTAATGCGGACTTGATTTTCATTCGCACTGGCTTGACATTCCTCCTTAAATCACTTGCCGTTGTAATCTCACGACTCTCGGCTTTTGCTGCGCAGTATAGAGCTCTGCCTACGCTTGGATTCACGCATTTCCAACCAGCCCAGCTTACAACTGTGGGCAAACGCGCTACTCTGTGGATTCAGGTGCAAGGTCTACTATATTAAACACCTGGATGCGACTCAACACGTATTACACACGCAGGAGCTTCTATGGGATTTAAGGAACATTAAACGGGCACGCAACGACATCGGATTCCGTGGGGTCAAAGGCACCACCGGGACACAAGCGAGCTTCTTGACCTTGTTTGACGGCGATCACGACAAGGTGGAAGAGCTGGACAAACTTGTGACAGAACTCAGCGGGTTCGACTACGCGTATCCTGTTACCTCGCAGACGTATTCGAGGAAAATAGATATTGACGTCCTTGCCCCTCTCGCGTCCCTCGGCGCCACAGCGCACAAGATCGCGACGGATCTGCGGTTGCTAGCGAACCTTAAGGTGTTCTTATATCCTGCCGATGCGATTCGACCGTGATTGACGGTTATCTGTTAGGAAGTGGAAGAGCCATTCGAGTCAACGCAGATAGGGTCTTCCGCAATGGCGTACAAGCGGAATCCGATGCGCTCGGAGCGCGTGTGCAGTCTCTCGAGGCACTTGATGGTCCTCCATCAAAATGCACTTATGACCTCTAGTGTACAATGGTTTGAGCGGACACTCGATGACAGGTAAACCCTGATCATCAAGGATAAGTGGGTTGCATGCTGACATGACGACGACAAGTGCAAACCGAAGGATAACTCTTCCTGAGGCATTCTTGACGGCCGATATAGTTCTCTCGACGCTACAAAACGTCTGTGAGGGCCTCGTTGTGTACCCAAGGGTTATCGCGCGTCGGATTGCACAAGAACTTCCATTCATGGCGACTGAAAATATTATAATGTCTATCGTCAAGGAGGGGGGCGATAGGCAAGAAGCTCATGAGAAGATCAGAGTAAATGACCTCTATATATCATATCGCTGTTGTGGCAACCATACTTATACTTTCATGATACTAGGTCCTCTCTCACGAAGCGGCACACCAAGTGAAGAACCTCGGTCTCGAGAATGATCTCATCGCACGTGTGCGAAACGACCCATATTTTAGTCCTATCCACGAGGAACTAGAGCAACTGTTGGAACCGCAAACCTTTATTGGGCGTGCACCAGAGCAGGTGGACAAGTTCCTGAAGGAGTGGGTTCAACCAGCATTAGATGAGGAGGAGCTGAAAGTGGCAGTCGCGGGCGGTGGTAAAGTGGAATTGAGCGTTTGATGAAGCTCATGAGAAGTTTCATACGAAGAGCGGTGGCCACCACAACAAGTCAAAAAAGCGAAATTCATACATGTCACTCACCAGATTCACTAAATTTAAGGATGTTCTTACTCCCATGACAAGATGCCGAGATCCCGGCGCGGTGTTGGAAAAGTTGAACAACCGCTAACCGCGAGTTTACAGCAGTAGGCTGTGAACGGCGTTCTCGGTTCTTTGCCAGTCGTCTGTCTTTCCGCTGTTTTCATACAGCGCAAAAGTAGTAGCAGAATACCCCAGATCCCAGCGGACGGTGAGCAATTCGTTCAAATCAGTTTTTTTCTTAGGATGGTCAATTGACGATCAACGGAATGCCAGGTGTGCCATCATCTCCCACGCCGTCGCGCGTGGTCTTCTCATTTCAAGCCTTCGAATATCAACATTCTTTGCATCTATCACCCATCCTGTCATCCTTCGTAACTGCTGGCTAAAACCAAAGATCTGAGCCGCAGTACATACTATCAGAAGTGGGTGTAAGCAGAAGCTGTGAGTCCTCCTCCTTGACCCTTTAAGTTACCTTTGGGCAGTCCAGCAATCCCCACGCGGCTGTGTTGTTTTTATATGTATCTGTAAACAGTGGCCAGCTTTCGGGTCGAACTATTTACCAAGTCTGACTGCGAGTTTTACTAGTTTCTCTTCGCTCGTATGGACAGTCTTCAAATCCCAGACAATTCTTATGCAGGTCCTTCTCGACACCATGGCACTTCCCGTACTGTGTCTGTGTCTGTGCAGCCATCACCTGTAACCACGTCACAGTCCACGTCACGGAGACAAAGAGCATCACACCAAGTAGTCTCTTCGCAGCAGCAACTGCAGCAACAAGCTGAAGATCAACCTGCTTATCGTGACGTTTACTCGCACCCAGCTGCTGTGGCGTATACTGCAGCCCACCCAAGGCGCACGATTCCCAAGTTTGGACCCTATATTTTACTTCAAACTGTTGGTGAAGGAGAGTTCGGGAAAGTGAAGCTGGGGCTACACAGTCAATGGGGGGAAGAAGTTGCTGTCAAGCTTATACGGCGAGGCAACATAGACACTTCTGTGCGGATGTCCAAGGTGGAACGTGAGATTGAGGTTCTTCGGGTAAGAACTCCGTACATTCCAGATTCAAGTTCATGATGCCGATAACCGTCGATCCACAGACCCTCAAGCATCCCAATATCGTTCGGTTATACGACGTAATCGAAACTGACAAATATATCGGCATAATTCTCGAGTACGCGTCCGGCGGCGAGCTCTTTGATCACATCCTGGCCCATCGGTATCTAAAAGAGAAAGATGCTGCCAAGCTCTTCTCTCAGCTAATTTCGGGCGTCTGGTACATCCACCAAAAGAAGATCGTTCACCGCGACCTCAAGCTTGAAAATTTACTTCTCGATCGCCACCGTAATGTCATCATCACTGACTTTGGATTTGCCAATCGCTTCGAACATCGCGCAGATGACCTCATGCAGACGAGCTGCGGTTCACCTTGTTATGCCGCTCCAGAGCTGGTGATCTCAGAAGGGCTCTATGTCGGTTCTGCCGTCGACATCTGGTCCTGTGGCGTCATATTGTATGCCATGCTCGCCGGATATCTTCCTTTTGACGATGACCCTGCCAACCCCGACGGTGATAACATTAATCTGTTATACAAATACATTGTCAACACACCCCTCTCTTTTCCCGACTATGTCTCCTCGGAAGCCAGAGATCTCCTCTCTATGATGCTCGTGCCTGATCCCACACGGCGTGCTGATCTGCGGTCCATCATGGCACATCCATGGCTATCAACGTACTCCTACCTCTTCGAGAAGACCGTAGATGACCTTGAGCACGTTGCAATGGAACAGCACCAGCAGAGGAGACTGGCGTACCAAAGGCAGATGAGGCAGGCCGCGGCCGCGGCTGCAGCCAAAGATCCTGCCAAGGTGTCACGGACGCAAAGCGCACGGGTTGAAGGCATCTTAAACAGTGCTGCTACCTCCGCACCACCGCCAAGGAGTCACTCATACAGAGACAACCCTCCTGGCCAGCCGGAGCTGATTTACGACAGTTCAGTAGACCAGTCCATTTACTCCTCGTCTTCTCCCCCCAATGCCGTTCCCGCTTCCCGGAAAGGCGCAGTTTCTGCTATCGTTATGCCGAAGACAGTACAATCGTCCAATGATGATGATCCCTTTGCACCGTCTTCGCATGCTGTTCATATTCCTGTTACCATTTCCAAGCCTGATGATGCCCCGTCGGCTGGAAGGAGCAGTAGAGAAGGCAGCTCTCAAGGAGCTCTATCTTCGCGTAACGGTCCTCCGTCATTTGTCCCACCAGATTCCGCAAAGAAGAAAGGCACAATCGATAGACATACAATCCAGGTCGAGTATGCCGACCACAGTGCTCCAGCGCCGGAACTAGCTCCAAACTTCAGTCACTCTATCACCAAGAAGGACAGCGCACAGACAGGTACCTCAGAACGTATTCTTTCCACCCAAAACATCAGTACTCCTGCAAAGCAAAAGTCCAGCCGTGACTCTTCCTTCAATACGAGTCCAAGACCACTTCCCGCTCCTCCTGCAGCCAGTACTCCTTCCTCACGAAACCAACCATCTCAGCTGTCTTCCTCGACCTTACGCGCTGCGCAAAATCGGACGCCCACCGTCTCGGTTTCTCCAGCAAGTCCCCCCATATCTACGGAAGACAAGTCGTTTCGGTCGGTCAACACAGGCAATGGTACCAGCTCAACGGGCTCTGCCTCTAGTCGTCACCGGAAAGGTCTCTCCATCGACAAGTTCGGTTTGGGCAAGATTTTCGGTACAAATGGCGAGCAAGCTGCAGCCAATGGATCCACATCCCGTGTGCCGTCGGAGAGCTCTGCTGCTGGGGGATCCTCTGTCGTAGAGGAGAGGAGAGGTTCAACGCAGAAGAGTGTCGGCGATGTTCCAGTTTCTCAGTCCAAGTCTTCACTCCTCAGCCCAGGGGGGTCCAGCAGTATCACTGATGCCGAGGCAAGCAAAAAGAACCGGCGCAACACTCTCACCGTTATGGTCGAGCCCTTCAGCCGCTCGATCAAATCACTCTCGAAGAAGACGCCTACTGGTGACACGCCGGCCAAGGACGACGAGAAGAGCGTTCCTCCTTCTGCTGTTACCTCTCCTCAGAAGCAAACTGCTGTGTTCCCCACCCTGGGCAAGATGCAGGATGGACCTACTGGCGATATGGCAGCTTCAACGACGAAGGCACGGAACGTCATGCAATGGTTCCGGAGGAAGAGTAGCGCGAGGGCTGGTAGGGACGTGCCAGACGATTCCCCTGAAATATCTGCCTCTCGTAGGACAGAGTATCCTTCGCCAAGTCCTGCTTCAAGAGGAAATGCGGATTTATCCAGATCACAAGACGTCTCCTTCTCGTTCAGCAAAGCCGGACGCATGTTCTCGTCTTCATCGTCACCGAAAGATGTTTTGCGTATCCACCATGGCGCTGTCGATCAGACCACTATCACGACGAGGCCTCCTCCCGAAGTTATCAAACACGTATGCCAGGTGCTCGAGGGGATGGGCATTGATCTCAAAGCGGAGAGCGAATACAAGTACCGCTGTATTCGTGCCAAGAGAAAGAAGAGTAGTGCTATTGGCTTGGGATTCAGTGGAAGCGGTAATGGGTTAGCTGCGTTCACGATGGTTGGGTCTGCAGCATCCAATGGGGTGAGTTTAGCCGGTCGATGCTGTAGATTGTTCTAATTTTGATGACCAGGTTGACAAGCGCGGATTGCCTGTGCCATCGACTTCATCGTCGGCAGGAGGGATGCTCAAAGGCTTGCTTATGCGCAGGCAGTCTTCCCAGGTATCAGGCGTGGCGCCATCCCAAGCTTCAATGGACGATGACACTGGTGCCATGGCTTCATCGCCAGTCGACTCACAATTGGGCACTCATGAGGCAGTTTATGGTGACACTAGCCAAGACGCAGGGGATGAAGTTCGCTTCTCAATCGAATTGACACGCATAGATCGTTTGAAAGACACGTACAGCCTTGACATTCGTCGCTTGAAAGGTAATCTTAGGAGCTACAAGTTCTTGTATGACACTATCAGAGAGTGCGTTCCGTCGCTTTAGTTGTCTTTTGAACTTTCACTAATCTAGGTTATAGGCGTGCCGATTTACAGCGATAATTTCAGGGCTGGAACGCTAGAGCCATCGACACGTATCCATGCCCGCTGCTCGCCACCGATACCCTACTCGTGCTGTAATCTCCCTCTTCTGCCTCAAGACGTCCTGCCCTATGTATCCCTTACGTCGCTGTCTGGTCTAGTTTTCCTTCCACTTTTCATCGCTATCGTAGCTCCTTGGTTTCTGCATAAAGTCCGTCATCGCACCTGCTGAGTTTTCAGTCAGCGTCATGAAGTTCAATAAAATTTCTTTTTTTCCCCCTTTATTTCATCATTGTCTCTGTTTCTTAGTTATAATTTGGCAAATCTCGATTCAACTTTATGCTGTACCGTATATACGTATGTGTCACTCGGACCAGTCTTATTTACCCTCAAGGAATGGATAATGTACATAATTCACGCGACATACACCATCCTTTAGTTCTCTGACTGCTTCTCGACGCTTAATTCACTTCTCCGTCTTCAGTAGGTGCGCACGAACGACTGTTGAATGTCATGTTTGAGGGTGAGAGTGTACAAGGTGGACAAGGTCCAGCGCTTTGCACAAATGCGTCGAGTTCGCAACTCGGCGGACTAGGGGGTGCCCAATCATCGCAAGGGTAACCCTGTGGCTCAACAGAAGTCATGGAACAACCGAAAACTATTATGTAGAACTGCGGCGTAAAGGTGATGTGTGGCAGGCCGGCAGCAAAAACTGGATAGGTGGCTCATTGATGTAGCCCTCCGGCGAAAAGGGGACGGAGTCCGGCGGAGGCGCGAGGTGGCCCGTGACGAATAAGGTGGTATGGAAAACCCCTTGTTCATGCACTGGCTGTCTGTCTTAGCGTCCTCAAGCAGCAGATCCAGAGCGATCTGAATGCGATAATTGATATTCTTAGAGTGTAGGAGGAGAGTCTGCAGGTAACAAAGGAGTCATCTTGTAATAGTCGTCCACTGAATCGCGCCAGGTCGCGTAGTAACGATAGAAAATGTCAATAAGGAACAAGAAACGTGTCCTGTATTACAGTGATATTGTGTTGCGGCGTCGTTCTAGTAGCCAATGTGGTATTTGGGACTGCGTCACTAATGTTGACCGCTTGTGTTCTGAATAGGCATGCAACACAACCAGCCCACAGAACGAACGCGCCATCCAGCAACAGGGATATAAGGATGCGAGCGTGTTCCCGTTGTCCCTGCGGCACTGGTGACTGCGGGAAATGTCGAAGTAGCGGTAGTGGAAGGTGATTGCTGTGACGATGGTGATGTGCTCTGTGCTGCTCCGCTGGGTTGTTGCGTGGTATGAGTATTGGGGGCTCGAGATGAGCTGGCAGCTGGCTTCTTCTTTCTGGCGTGATAGTATCTCTGCGCAAAGAGGAGTCAGTGATAAAGAAGAACCGTAAAAGAGCAAAAGAACGCACAGGCTTTCCCGCTGTACACGGGACCTCGACCTCTCGCAACTCAATGTCCGATCCATCTCGTCTGCGTAGTATGCCGAATGCTAGGTTTCGAGTCCAGCTAAAAGGTTGTGATTGGGATTGGGTGTCGTGCTCAGTTGCTCCATGTGACTTGGAGCGGTGCCAGAAGGAGGGAAAAGGACTGAGGGTGCGTTGAGGTGGTGCTTTAGCCTCTCGCAGTGCATCGTCGAAAAATCCTGGAGGTATTCGAGGAGCACATTTCATCTTTGGGGCCGGTCGTGGTGGAGCATCAATCTGGGGGAGCAGATCTATTGTTAGTGTCATCGAAAATGAAACGTATATAAGCTTACGATATCTGATGGAAGGCCAGCTTCGTCGACGATAGCGGAAACGTCCCATATGTATAAGTGGTCGTGGCAACCAGTGATGAGAAACTTTCCATCTGCAGAGAAGGTCGCGGAGTTCACGTAGCCTTCATGGTGAAGTGGTGTTCCGATGGGTTCGAAGTTCCATAGTTGCACTGTCTTGTCAAAGTATGGTGCGGTTGCGAAGATGTGCTCATTGGGAGATAGTAAAATGGTCTCGGCGGTGTTTTCACGCACATCAAGAACAGTCCATGTGGCTGTGTCGATCTTGCATTCACCAGCGAGAAGTGTTTTTCCATCCGAGGTCCATGTCAGGCACCAATATTCACCGCAATCGAGAGTTTTGAGCAATTCGCCTGAGTTGGCATCCCAGATTTTCAGTCCGACTCCGCTCGTGGCAATCATCTTGCCATCGGGTGAGTAGCAAACCGCCTTCACGTATATCCCTGTCTCGATTGGTCCAAGGATAGTTTCTCCGCTCTTGACATCCCATACTCTGAATGACTCTATTGCTCCATATGCATCCCCGGATCCGCTTACCACTCGCCCTCCATCTGGACTCCAGTACACAGACTCCACATTATTTGTGGGCTCCATCAATGTTTTTATGACCTTGCCCGTGTCGACGTTCCACAGTTTCACTGCGCCATCCTCACTCCCGGTTGCTACTGTCTTACCATCTGGCGACAATGCTATGGCGTACTCACTTAGATCTTTGTCCTCCCATTCCTCCCCAACCTGGATGCCCCTCTCCAAGTCAAAGACTCGAAATGAGCCATCCCATGAATAGATAATAATCCGCCGTCCACTGGGAAGGCTTAGGATCTTGCGGATGCCGCTCTTTACTGCCATCTTTCGGTGAGGCATTGTCACTGAGTGCTCGTGCTTCGCAGGGGCTAGATGCGACATGATTTTGGTTTCAGGATTCACTTAATCGGTTGGTGATATTTCAGCTTTTGCCACCAAATCCCATAGAGTCCATCACTTACTCAGAATCCAACTCGCACACAAAAATGCGAATGCGAAATGAAAGCTGCGACGGTGTGAGCGTTTCGTTCGATGGAGATTCAGGTCAGGAGGGAGGTTGTCGTTCAAGGTGTGTCTTCCTTGCCTCGTGTCCGCTTCACAGCTTCAGCACCGGCTGTGCAGAGTAAGCGCCCAACATGGCAATTCGCATCTCGTCTACTGAGACGTCATCATCGTACATTGTTTTCCTTATATTTGCATATATTCCTTGGTCAAGATCAGTATCGACGTCTGATTGATTCGATGATCAAATGAGAACACGCTGTTCTCATCCTTATCACGGAGATTCACTGATTTAAGCATAGCAAGGTTGATGCACTAGTTCTGTACGTTCTTTATTCCGGTACCTTGACACATGGCTCATTCATTTTCAAGGGAGCCGAGATAACAACTTCTGCGTTCTACCTCCTTGCTACCCTTGTTTCAATGTCGAAAAATCTGTGTACAATACATGAGCACTAGTACGTGGATTATACGGCAATCGAGGACGTAGTTTCCGACAAGATACACCGTATCTCAATACTTTGAGAACTGGAGCGCTGTGAGCTACATACCAAGCAAACTTCTAGGTGCACTGACATTGCCCTTCAAACATTCTCAGCCAATTCCTTCTTTCCGGTAACAGACTAAAATTACCTCTGCGTCTGCCAGTATGCTCTTGAAGTGGTCATAGCTCACGAATCGAACACCAGCCTTGACTGAATTGCCTATCATGAGCGCCGAACAGCCCGAATACAGACCCGTTACCCCCTTTTCGCGTAAAGTCGAACGGATAATAGTCAAAGGTGACTCTCGCTGGTGAAAAGAGGTAACACACCAGCCACAGAGCCTTGCGGGTTTTTGCCCAAATCGCTCGATGATTTATTTTGTGAATCAAATAATTTATGGATTACAACCCATCCGTTTCTCTCATCGTTCGCAAAACGTGCCTCAACACATACTTCATAGGCCTCGCTAAAACTAAACTGTCCAAATCACCATAGCCTATATCGCTAATCCCAGTTTCACATCGCATCGTCACGATCGTGGTCAACTTGACCAGCGAGGCTATCAGTGGAACTCTCCAACTCTTCTTCGTCGGATATCGTCTTTGCAAAACAAACGTCAACCATGCCTGCACGGCGCAGGTTATCTTCCGTCGGATGCTTCACATCTTCCAGAACTTCATTGACAGAGGCTGATTGATGACCCAGCCATAAGACTTGCAATGTACCCGTACTCTGGATGGCAGCCTGACTATTGCTGGATACGTTGCATGCTCTTGTCATGGATAGAGCCAATGCCATCATGATCGCTGATGCAGATATCGCGAATGACAGCTGAAGTGATTCATCTTCAATAAATTGTCATGGCGTAGATACCATCGCGGACTCACAGGAATGATATTGATCTGCCATACGGTTAATCAGTCAAATGGAAGGAGGTTCTGTGCAGTTCATACTGACATTGAGGCGTAGGCGAATTATCTCCTCGTCGACATAGGCCATTCCGTTCCCAGGTTGAATGCCTCCATTGGACGGGCCTATTTTCCCCACTAAACATGCGGCACGGCATAATCATAAGACAATGCTTGAGAAAGCCACATCTACTTACTTATCCAGATGAGTTGTGCGGCTACTCGCGCAATAGCAGCTTCGAGTTGATCCGGGCTCAAAACGAAAGCAGAGACGGGAAGACCCGTTCGCGTCAACACCGAGGCGTTTGCATATGCGGCGTTGAGATTTAAGCCTACCAATGACATGATGTACCTATAAAATCGAACCAGGAGTAAGACATTGTAGCATAGGAGTGAAGGCAAGGCTTTAACTCATCAGCCATCGAGGGTTCGTACTCGGAATCTCCGGTCGCACTTGAAATTAAGTATCCACTGCTGACCGATGAAACCAGAGCCAGATTACCAATCTTGGGCATGCAGTACATCATCAGACTGTCTCGACCCCTCAAAATGAGCTTCGACGCACCGTGGATTGCCAAACATTAGATATCCATTGCGTAATCTCCCACTGCCCGGATGATTGCGAGGCAGACACAGGATTCCAGTTCTGCAGGCTGTTGGTTTGCATGTCAAGCACCGCTTCTGTGCTCACGTCCGACAGCGAGCATTGTATAAAATAGACTTCAAGGACCCCCGCTGCAAAATATCTGTGTTATCATGGAAGTATTACAAACAAGCCGACGCACAAGAACCCCGTATTTCCCAAGGCACTGGTACAGCGAACGTCTCTTGCACTGAGGGATCAATGTCTAATAGTGTAGAGACCATAAAGAAGACGCCAGTCTGGTTTGTTATAAAATCCCAGGTCTGCTGTGAGATAATTGTCAGAGAGTATTTACGGCGCCCATAGATGATTTCGGAGAAGCCTCACCTCGCCAGTAGAGTCTCCAATGTAAATAGCGGGGAGAATTACTTGTATTTGGTCTGACCCTAAGAACATGTCTAAACACGGAGAAAACCATTTAAAACTATGATGACATACAGGGAGGGAGTATGGGGCCAAGATCGATAAAAATTCCATTGCCAACCGAAGAATTTCCCATGATCATCGGATTACCTGTGGTGTAATCCATAGAGTACGATATATTGGGAAGTAGCCCACAACGCGAGGTTATTGTTGTTGCATTCACGGTTGCATTTCCTAATATAGCATTTGTTTTTGGGGTGTCGTAGATTGTAGTGTTGGATAATCCAACAGAGACCACTCCAGGCAATTGATTGAGAACCGGTAAGGATGCAGTAATGGCTGCCCAGTTCACATAATATGCGGTTTGGCCGTTTATGCTGACGGTGGCATCTGATATGTTGTTTAGCCATGCTAGTGTTGTTGGCACAGAAGTCAACACAGAATTATTGAACGTTTGTAATTGTAGGAGAGTGGAAGAGGTGACATGTAGCACAGAGATGCTTGCAAGGTAGACCGTCACAGCAGAAGTCATCCACCATGAGGCAGGGATGTCAATTTGTTGCCAGACGCTACTGAGTGCAGAGCCGAGGCCCGTCCATGCACCAGAGATATCGTGAATAGCAGTCAACTTCTGACGGCGCACTAGCGTTCTTGACATCGCAAGCCGTTGGGTGAGGAAGAGTAGAACAGCTGTGCAAATCTAGATGAGGTCTTTTGATTGGTATGCCTATCAGCTAAAGGAGGTCACGTACCGTGTAAAATGCTTGCAGTGAAGCACTCAATACCACAGGCCAAAAATCGGCGTTCATTGATGTGAATGGGAGGGTCACACGATGTTCCCATTGGAAGATATAAAAGATAACAAGGACGACGTGTATCACGACCAGTATGCCATGCAGCATGTAACATGTGCCAGCAGAAGGTGATCCATCGAGTGCATTTCCTGAGAGCTTTTTCGAGTGAGACTTCCAGGACACTGTAAATGTAGCTGTTGGTATGGCATGCAACACCAATTAACGTGATAATAGCATACCAAACCAAGTCCTTGGCGACAGCATTCCAGGGTGGTTGTCGTTTGTGACTGACATGAGCCACTTGCCGAAGGGATCCAGAAACGTTACCAGGGAGGAAGACAGAGGAGATGGTACACTACTATTAGTAGGAATTCTGAACAGGTCGATGGCGATCGCATCAGTAAACCGGTGAAAATCAGATATGCACCTGTTTCCTGTACATGATCGCCGTGGATGTAGTGCCCAGAATGCAATAATTCCACCAGAAACATGATAACTTGCTTGTAAATCAGAGCGAATGATGCAACGGTTCAAACATTTATGAAAAACGAATAGGACAACAGGACATATATATGATTTATAGATAGAAACTGATTCCAATTCTGTGTCGGCCGAGTCGGGGATTGGTGCTCGCGCCGCTACGATTTTGTCTAAGCACGCTGGCCCGTATCTAGTACATAGCCACTTCATATCTATTGGGCTCAGGTATTTTGCCGCATCATTGCCGCAACTTGCCGCATCACTAACGCACCACTGACGCACCACACCAAAACCTACATTCATCACTCATTTTCGACAAGTACTGTTTTCAAGCACAAGGTAATCGCCTTAGCAGTGTTACTTGTCGAACTCATCAACTATGCGCCTCTCGGTCATGCCTTTGAGAGGCTGAATTTAGAGAACATGTGGGGCGTGTTGCATCACATCCTTGGTGCATCAAATCAAATCATCAATTGGTTAAACTGTGCTACCTATGCGCATGCGTGCAGTATTATAGTTGCAAAACGGCTGTGCGGATTAAGCGCCCATCCATGACATGTCGACAAGTCGCGCATTGACCCCTCGGCATCACGGTGAAGTAGGGCCAAGGCTCTGCTCTGAGATCGCTGTGTGAATGGAAGGATGATGTGCTACTACAGGAGCCGCGCTGGTGTATGCTATCTGACTAAGCTACGAATGCCTCCGATGGCCTAAGTCTCTGGCCTAAGTCTCTGACCTGCTTGGGACCCCTGGTCCATGCACCCCCCTAAAAACAACCGGCGCCGCCCTCGACGCCACTCTCTTCGACTCTCTCTCTACTCTGTTCCTTCTTCCTCTGCTCCAATGTCTTCGTCGTCTGTTTCATCATCTCTTTCGTTATCTTCTTCGCTATTTTCCTCTTGTTCCTGTTCTTGTTCTTCTTGCTCTTCTTGTTCTTCTTGTTCTTCTTGTTCTTCTTGTTCTTCTTGTTCTTTTCTCCCATCCTCTTCTTCTTCGTTCTCTTTGCTGACGTTTTCTCTTCTCGTTCCGTTTTCATATGCTTCTTGATCTTTTGCTAATTGTGTTCCTGCTCTCGGGATAAATGCCCTTATCCGTCTTGCGCTAAATTCTCCCTGGAGTGGGATTCCATTAAGTGTTTCGAGCTTGTATGAGTTCAGCACTCTTGAAGTTGTGCTTATTCGACAGGGGATTGACCATTTCGGTAAGAGTTTGTGTTCCGTTTTGAATGTGTAATCTAAATCATTGTGATAAACCTGAACCAATTGACCGATTTTGAATATAACCTCACCTGGTGCTCATTGCAATAGTCTCTTGTCGAATCCTGCTTTTCTCCTAATCGCGTGTCGTACTATCTCGTCGTATCCGTCTAATCACTGTTGTTCGACGTATGCGATTTGTGCCAGTACTTCTGAGGTTTGTGGCATTGTTGTGCTCTCTTCTACGTCCGTTGCTGGTGTATTAATTACAAGTCCTAAAAGCAATTCTTTGGGCGAAAATTTCAGTGCTGGTAACAATCGATAATTGAGAGCATGGACCACATCATCTAAATGATCCGGCCATGACTTAGGCATGTTATTCCATGTTGTCTCTTGATCTTGATCCTCTCCTACTTCTGGTGCGCATAGTCGTTTTAGAACGTGTAACAGGAGCTTATTTGTTCCTTCTACTAGACCGTTAACCCAGGGTGAATATGCTGCAACTGTATGTAATTTGCATCTTCTTGCTTCGCAAAACACCTTTACAGCATCGTTGTTGAAGTGTTTGCCTCCATCTGCCATGAATGTTTCTGACGGCGTGAAGGCGTTGAAAATCGTCTTGAGACTATTGATCGTCGTTTTTGCGTTACCGGAGTCCTTATATTTGAATACCCAGGTATGTTGCGAAAACGTGTCTAGATAGACTCCGATCGTGCTATATCTGTTCTTTCCTTTTGGCAGTGATAGGTAGTCCCCAACTAGCAATTCAAATGGGTGTCGCCTAGTAATTGGTTCAAATAGTGAGTGTATGTGCGTTGGGCCAAAATTTTTGCACTTAGCGCAGTCCCTTATAGCGTCTAGGATTGATACGTCGAGTTTCGGGCTGCATATTTGGTCTAGGAGCACTATCTTGACTGTGTCCCTTCCCCAATGGCCTCCTTCTGCGTGAGTTCTTGCTGCTAATATTCTTGCTTCCTCTCTTGATACGCATTCTACTTTAGCTTGTGCTTGTGTCGATGTGCCTCCTCGTAGTTTCCAAAGTCTTCCATCTTTGATTAGGTACTGTTCTGCTCTGTGCCTTGCTCGACGTTTCTGTCAGATATCCTTGTCTTGGTCTAGGTTGGCAATCACTTCAATGACCTCTCTGAATACTGGTTCATTTGCAAATCTTGCGCTGAGCTCGTCCACTGATCCATTTACCGTTGTCACATTCATGATGTCGTTGATTAGTCCCATCCTCGCTTCCCAGTCCTCACTTACCGTCCATTCACTCCCATCTCCTGGTACTGGCTGCGTATTCTCCCACTTCCAACTAAGGCCGTCAGCTATGACATTTAGCTTTCCTGGTACGTGCCTTATGTCCACTATGTGGTATGTTAATATTCCTTCTCTCCATCTCGCGTGCGGTACATTTAGGTGTGGGTTGAGTAGTGTATCTTTCATCACGCTGCAATCCATTTCAATTTCGACCGGGAAGCCCCATATGATACTTGAGAACTTGTCCAAGCTGAATTTGAGTGCTGCAAACTCTAACAGGTATGATTTGTACTTCTTCTCCATTGATGATGTTCATTTTGATGCGAAACCTAACAGATGTAAGCATTCTATCCATTTACCTGCTGGTGTTTGTGTTCTGATCTTTTGCGCTAGTACTGCTGCGAATCCCTCAATGCATCCGTCTGACATTACTACGAAATGCGATCCATCATATCTCGGCGCTTGTGTCATATACCATATATCCAGTTACAGATCCAAAGATCCGGATCTCAGATCTGATCCAGATCCACTGGACACATCCGTCGTCCGGTCCACAGATCCGATCCGATCCTCATTTCATTTCCTGTTCATATAACTCTAACTATCATTCATCTCCTTTCGGTATTCCTGTACACCGGTAATCCGGTTATCCTTTACTTCCACTATTCTTACTGATCTGCTTTAACTTGTACTTCATTTCCGGTTCATGATTTACCCGTTCCGACTTACCAATACACTTTATGTATACTTTGCTTATACTTTGTACATAGCCTCATACCTTTGCTTATTGATCATTCCGTTAGTTATCCGTAGTATATAAACCCTTGTACTTGCGCTGTAGAAGATCAGTTTGAATATCATCTTAGATTGCACTCATCCTGTCTGGACTCTAAGTCCTTCCATTATCCGTCCGGACTTGAGTACGATACTCTTGTCTACTCCGAGACTTAGGATTGAATCTGATAGTCTATACATCCGCCTCTGTCTTCGGACAGTCTTATTCGTTAGTTTCTAGTTCGGATCCAATCCGGATTAGCCGTTACTCTATACGTCCGATATCCGGAAGTCTTACCGGATCTGTTACGATACTTATCCGTCCGATATCTGGAAGTCTTACCGGATCTGTTACGATACTTATCCGTCCCTCTAGACGTGATATCTTGGTGCTCTGAAATAAGGGGCAGTACTCGGGAAAGGGGCACAGCGCATGAGCTGAGGCCAAAGCCCTTCGGATCCAATACCTCTTGTGTACAGTCTTAACAGCTTGTAGTACTGGTCTTGATGTTATTGCAGTTTTGAGATCTAAAAATGCTTTAGTGTGTTCCTGCGTCCAAATTGCACTTAGCTTGAAGCTGCTCATGGCTCGACGATACATCACTTTCGACATTGTGTTATCCACTGGTACTTTGAGCAGTAAGTTTCTTAATGGTCCTTCTCGCTTTGCATATGCATTGATTAGTGTACGGTAGAAGCCTGTTAAACCTAGAAACGAGGCTAAATTCTGAGTGTCTTGGGGTTGTTTCCAGTCCACGATCGCTGTAAGCTTCGTTAAGTCTGGTTTGACCCCGTCCCGTCCTATCGTTCCTCCTGCAAATTCGGTTTCCGACATACATAGTTTTGTTTTTCCTGGTGCGATCGAAAATTTACATTCTCGGAAACGCTGAAACAAAACTGTTAGCTTACTTATCATTTCTCTGAACGTACCTGTTGCGCAGCCGCCATCGTCCATGAATAATTCCATGTAGTGCGTTATTAAAAAATCGTGTAACCTTTCTGCTAACGCATCACAAAATGCTGTTGGTGCTCCTGTGATTCCCATTGGCATCCTCTTGTACCAAAAATACCCTCTTCCCTCGATGTAGAATGCTAGGTACGGTCTCCATTCTTCTGGTACTTCAATCGTGTAGTATCCGGCTGTGAAATCAAAAATTGAGATGTACTGCTGACCACTTAACCTTTGTTGTTTCACTAGGATGTCTCCTTGCGGCATTGGCACCACTTCCGTTACCTTATTAAGCTGTGCGAAGTTTTGACAGATTCGCCATTTCTTTGGTCTTGTTTCTGTCGCTTCGTTGTTGGATGGGGGAGGTACTTCTCGAGGTGGTAGTTCATATGCTGGGCGTAATCCTGCTGTTCGATGCTGGTCATTGATTCATTGTTTTAGTTCTTCCCAAGGTAGTCCACCTGCTTCATGCGCCCTCTGCGCTATGACCGTCGTCGCTGTGCACTTAATCAACTCGGGAGGTGCTCATTCTATAATGCCTGCTATTAGCATATCGTTAGCTCGCTCATTGTAAAATTTTGATTATTCTGGCATCAGCAGGCGCTGATGCATTCGCAGATTGAACACTGCGTTCTCTGGAACATTCAAATTTAGCTTCACTCCTGGGATTGAGATGACTTCCTTTAGTGCTAATGCGAAGTTGTCCGCGTTGTCCGCTACTAGCTGTTCTAACTCTTTCCTTTCATCTTTTGTTAGGTCGTCTCCGAATTTGATTTGTTGCAGGATTTCTTTGACTCTTGCTGGGTTGAACGGGTCTGTTTGCCTTGTATATATCAACGGATTGTTCGCTATTGGCTCGATCTCTGGCAGCTCTCCCAGCAATATGTTCTCTTCTTCTTGTGGCGTTAATATGTTCATGCTGGTACTATGTGCTGTGGGATTGGTCGTGTCAATGTGCTGCTGCTGTTCTGGTCTTGGAGCTGCTATGACTTCCCTTGCGGGGAGTGTCTCTCTCCCCATTGTGCTTTCTTGCATCCTAATTGTCCCTTCTCGTCTAGCGTATATCCCAGTTGGTCTCCATTGGCCCATTGGGACGTCTGATGGTCTTGCTCCTTTCGTTTCTTGCTGTTTCTCGTCTACTGTTAAGTGGACTGTGTCTTCTCGCTCTAGCATTCGTTGGTCCGCGACTTGATTGTCCAACCAGGTTGTCTTGCAGTTGTCCGTTACTGTGATGGTGTCCGTCATATATTCATGGACTGCTGTGAACTCCTTGAGCGTTGGTTTTCCGAAAAGGAAGCCCCAACTTCCCCTGCTGTCAAATACTTCGAATGTGCTTTGTTTTTTGACTCCTTCAACTCTGATGTTTCCCGTCCATTTTGCAACTGCTTTCACAATGCTCCCATTCGCCATTTGTAAGTGTCTATCTGATGGACTCCAGTTGTGTAGTCTATGTTTGATTTTTTCGAAAATTGATGTGCACATTGCGCTGACCATGGCTCCATCGTCGAATAGTGCTCGGACTCGAACTAATTCTCCCTTTTGTCCTTCTAGCTCTATCCGATGAATAAATGGGATCACCTCTCCATTTTCTAGCTGGGGTTTTTTGATGTGTGGATGTCCAACCGAGTACAAATCAGATATCTCGATTGCGTCACGAGATTCGATAGTACATGCAATATTCCTAGCTACATGTCCAGCAGAAACTTTGGGGCCATATATCCTGTCCTTGTCCTCGCCCGCTGCCTCCTTGCGCGTGAGGACTTCGACTTCG
Organism: Suillus subluteus; assembly: GCA_016647755.1. Taxonomy (NCBI): domain Eukaryota; kingdom Fungi; phylum Basidiomycota; class Agaricomycetes; order Boletales; family Suillaceae; genus Suillus; species Suillus subluteus. The sequence goes on along the minus strand of JABBWI010000107.1, from coordinate 81,588 downwards.
GCTTGGTTATCTTCAAGACTCTGGGTCGACGTATTGCTCTGTTCTACGCCGACCCGTCCGCTTTTCCCTGTTGTTCCATTATTTCCTCGATCCATGCTCCTTGCGCTTCGTAGTTGCTGTTCATGACGAGGGAAATGGGTGTCGCTGTTGCTCTATTGTAGGCGCCTAGCACTCTACTCGCAATTGCTCTCCACGCTGACTCTTTACGTGTCAGTCTTTCCATATGGTCCGCCGGTAATAGGCAGTTTCATCCATTATGCCCATGGGTTCCACATGCGAAGCATTCACTCAACGCGATGATTGCTGTCCCTGGTTTCAACGGGTATCCTGTCTCTTGCGTAACTCGTGCGCTCTCTCCCCACTTTGCGTTCCACTGAGCTAACTGCGCTGCATATGCTGTTTGGCCTGCTGCATTGTCCTGTTGATGCGGCATTGCTTGAATAAGCTGCCTGACCACGGTCTTCATCTCCTCCGTTATCATGAATGGTTGCTGCATTGTAGCTGGTTGACGGCTGTATGTTTGTTGCTGATTCTGTTGATTGAACGCTGCAGGGACTCGAGTATACATGTTGTTGATTGATGCTGTGGATGGGGCGGTTGTCGAGTTAATCGACATCTTGTTAAACTGGTTCTGGAGAGCCGCGACTGGATTCTGTGATGGTGCTCGTAGTTGAACTCGAGCTAAGTCTGCTCGTAATGCTTTGAGTTCTTGTACTTGCTTAGTCTTCTGTTCCTGTTTCTCTGCTAGCTGACTCCCCTTCAAGTCCGTTACCGCTTTTGTGAACTCTGTCCACATCTTATATTCTTCGTCCTTGAGCAAGTCCTTCACTACATCCGGCAGTTTGCTACGAACCTGCCAGATCATCAATGTCCCTTGTTCAATGCCTGCGTTAGTGGCTAGGATGGAAACGCCTTGAACCATGTCTCTGCCTGAGAGGTAGTTCCAAGGTAGTCTCCGTATGCGTCCAGTTTGTCGCTAAGTTGCACTACTGCTTGCTGACGCATTGCTCTATTGAAAGACTTCAAGAAATCCGCTGGGTTTTCGGCTGCTCTTCCATCGCCATGAAAGATCTGAGGGGTCTCCATCGGCATGCTTGCTTTTATTTGTGCAAGTGCGAAAAAATAAGCTAAGTCGTATTCTGGTGCTGCAGCGGTACATGTAAGCGGTTCTGTTTTTGAGTAGCGTGGTCTAGGTTTGATTCTGAACAGTGGTAGCTCGATGTCTAGCTCTGGGACTTCTAGCTCTGGGAATGGGACATTGTTATTGTTCTCTTTGTCGTCTTCTAAGCTACTAAGGGGAGAAAGGCTGCGCTGCTCTGGTGTGTTGTGCGAGGATGGTTCTGGAGTGTCTAGTGGAGAAGACGCGGTTGATGTTTCCGTTGACCACTCGTTCCAGTTTGTTTTTAAACGAACGTTGGTCACTGCTTTTCCTCCTGCTGTTCTGGGTCTTAAACTGTCAGTGTCTGGCATGAGGCATCCACATAAAAAACAAGATACACGTAGCCCTTTTTTGTAATTTCGTTAAGTTTTTGATGCACGTTGCGACGTAATAAGACTGCAAATATCTGCAATTGGCTCGTTTGATGTTCTGAACCGAAGTTCTCTATGTTTTGATCAAATGGCTAAGCTGAGACTGCGGGTTGTTACTATAGGCGACGGCTAAATGCTAAAGCAAAGCTGGGTTGACTCAAATCCGCTCTGTTCACCACGATGAAGTAGGGCCAAGGCTCTGCTCTGAGATCGCTGTGTGAATGGAAGGATGATGTGCTACTACAGGAGCCGCGCTGGTGTATGCTATCTGACTAAGCTACGAATGCCTCCGATGGCCTAAGTCTCTGGCCTAAGTCTCTGACCTGCTTGGGACCCCTGGTCCAACGGTCCTACCATCCGGAAGCCAGCATTCCTGTGTTTCCCTGAGCCGATATGATTTTTCAGTCTTTTCCATTCCCTCGCATCAAATCTCCCTTGAGAGTCCAACTCGACGCATCGTGCTCCTCTCCCCGGCCCTTGTTCTCAGCGTCCAACCTGAGTTTTTCACCCATTTCCTTTGTCTTCCAGACCGTCGCACTCCTCCTTCTTTGTCCTCCCATTCCTCCCTAACCTGCGTGCCCCTCTCCAAGTCCCAGACTCAAAATGACTCATCCGATGAATAGGTGATGATCTGTTCCCCTGGCAGACGTAGGATGTGCATGATGACCTTCTTTAGTTTTATCTTTTGGCAAGGTATTGTCGCTGGGTTCTTGTGCTGTACAGGAGCTGGATGCTGCGTGATTTCGGTTTCGGGATTCACTTAATCGGTGGGCGATATTTCAGTTCTTGCCACCAAATCCCATAGAGTCCATCACTTACTCAGAATCCAGATGTAATCGACTCGTACACAAAAAGACGAATGCGGAACGGAAGCTGCGACGGAGTGAGCGTTTCGTTTGATGGAGATTCAGGTCAGGAGGGAGGTTGTTAAAGTCTCAGGCGTGTCTTCCTTGCCTCGTGTTGGCTTCACAGCTTCAGCACTGGCTGTGCAGATCAAGCGCCCAACGCTCTTGGTCCACTTTCTTCATCTGCATTGACTCCTTGCCATCACGGTTTACAAGGCCTGGGCCAATACGATTATGCAGTCTTCGTATCTATTCCTTCGCACCGAAATTCCCTTGAGCGTCCAACTCAACGCATCTTCTTCTCTTTGGACCTTGTTCTCAACCTCCGACGTGAGTTTTTCGCATTCGTCGTCGCCATACTATGTAATTCGCAATCTGGCCATCGTGGTCACACATTTTCCTATTTTTTATCCAATCACACATTTCCCATCTCTTCCAGATTTACGTCTACGTACTCGAAGCAACGTATATGTTCAGTGCCGAACAAACAAATTCAATAGTCTCCCTCTATCACCTGCTAAAACCTCGTTACTGAAACGTCCATCGCCTCGTCTAGGGACGACATCATTATGCTCTTTGCAGTCCCCGTGTCTTTTCCTCGACTGAAAACAACGTTTCGACGATCTTGTCATCAAGCGGGAGGGCATTGGTCTGACACATTTCTTCCTCTCGCTAATCAGGTATGGGACACCATAAGGCTCGAGGTGCATCTCACCATAGCATGCTGGATAGGGATGAGAGTTCCAACTCTCGACTGCCAACCCGACTTCAGGAGTCCATACTTGTGAGCTTATTTACTGCTGAAGTGTATCCCCTTTCTACCCTCGCTTGTCACGTGTACCTGTGCTCCTTCCTGTACAAAGACCCGCCCTCTTGTGAAATGAAACTGCTGTCATCGAAGCTGTTTTCGCATTCTCGACGGCTGGCGCTCAAGAAAGCCCACTGTTAAGACGATTTTCGTGGGAATGACTATTCATCCCCTTGTCTTCGAATTTCACAGTGTGGCGTCTGCATTCGTCTTTCATACTCGAGGTTCCATTGACGCTCTTCATCTTTCAGGAAAATTCTCGAATCTGCCCATGACATTGGTAAGCGCCATAACGATAAGTGACCCGCATCTTGGCGCCCACTTTGATCTTTTCGATTGGGTACAGTGCTTGACGAGCGGTTTCTGTGAGAAGAGAAAGGCTATCCCCCTCATTGGACCGCAAGTACGTTACCGAGCTGCATCCGAGTCATGCAAGAAATGGCGTAATCTACTTTGCGATCACCGTTCTGTACAAAGTGTTAAGCCTACGACGATCCGTATCAGCAGGTGCATCTGGACAGTAAGAGAGTTTCATATGGACCCAAGACAGACCAGCGTCGAATGTCATGTGCATTATGTAACGTGCTACGATGGAAAGATTTGAACAATCTCATGACTGAGTACTGATGATCCAGAATCGCAATTTACGTGCGTTTCATCAGTTCAGCATCGCACTTTGTAAAATTTTCCAGTCCATCATCATGTTTACTAGTATGGATGCGAGTTTGTTTGCAGTGCTAAATGTCAACGGGTCTCAGTCAATCAGAGTCAGTGCTATTGTATCTCCATCATCCCGATCACTGATTCCTTCGTTGTTTCAGTATGGCGGGTCCGTCAAACACTCAAAGCCAAAAATATAGTGGTGGATCGGCAAGATCGCCCTATACTTACCTCTGCTATGCTAACTATTCTGTGTCAAGGAGACTTCCTGCTCAGCATGATGGGGTACGTTTTTCGATGAGAAAGCACTTTCCACTGATCATTGATGTTCTCTGACCAGAGCTAATGGCGGCTACCTCGCCCTCGACTTTGAATCATGATCTCGAAGGACATACCTCTACCCTTCGTATCTTTTATCGCATGATTTTAGGTAATCATTAGCAACTTCAGTTAGTACATGGAGGAATGCTCTGAACATCCCCTTGCGCCGCTTTGCGATATACTCGGTGATCCCCTCTTGATTCTCGATTTTGGTTTCCATGAGGTCTGGGAGAATCATATACTCTAGGATGATCTCTTGAACAGCATGCAGACGTACCCGACGGTTGTGCTGCATGTTTATATGGCTCAATTGTCACAGCTGCATACTGTGGGTTGTGGCCCTGGGGATGTGCTTTGGGCTGACTTACGCTGCTGATTTCCACGATATATCAAGAATTTGGATCGTAAGCATCTCGGTGTCGAGCAGCGTCACTGTATCTCACATCCGTGTATTTTGGGCCATTGGTTTTAGAAAGAGCGTGGCGCTGGGACGCAGGGATCAGGCAAAACTAGATTGACATCATGACGTTGGGAAACTCGAGAAGAATAGCACGAGGTATACACGTAGCATCACATACGTGTACATGATCCTTGCGATCGGATGAGGACACAAATGAATATGAGTGCATGTTCTCGGCATATTGCTCTCGATCAAGAGTCGCAAAACTGTCCACAAGTAACCTGAGATTAGGTACCATGAGAGGTAATAAAACATCCGCAAGACACATGGGGACACAACAGATGTGCCATCGTCTGTGAAATCACGGGTGACACAAGTGGTGGGGTACAAGACGGAGTTTGATTGGTGGCTAGGGAAGAGCCAGAAGCCATAACAACGGAGACAACGGTCAGCAGGGAATACAATGAAAAGACAACGAGTTCGATAAACCTAAAATCCAAATGAAGTCATGGCTGACGGGCCAGCGTGAGCCGCGGTCCGTGTACCGTGGTGATCGGGACAACATCTAGAGATTTATCTTCCCTATGGCCTTTTCTGGGGTACCGGAACTTCCATAGCACCACAACCAGTGACGACTAATAAAAGCATGTGACGTATTTCAAAGCCTACCACTAGTACTCCTTTTCGGTATCTTTAGTCATCATTTTAGCCTGCCATCTTCTCCCAGTATGTAGATTACTCCGCTAAGTTTATGACAAGCAAGGTTTCAAGTTTCAACCGACGCAGGAGGCATTTCACGAGTTCATTTCCCAGGGCTCATCATTTAGGTCCGTTAGAACACTAACAACGTGATGTCTCGGGGATCTTGCCCGCCAGGCGCATGAATGGCAAAAACACCTCTTGATAAAAACTAAATTTTTCGGGTCTGGCAAGGCACAGTCGCCGATGCATTGCCTTGAGGATAGCATGTGATAAATAAGAAGATGCAAAGGTCCTCAAGGACATTGCTTTGATGTCAGAAACAACACCCTCTCCTGACTTACCCAGGTCTGGGAAAGACTATGGCATTCAAATCGCGTTTGTGTTCTACCTCCCGCGCGTCGGTATATCGCTGACAAAACAACAAACAGATACCGGACATTATCAGTTCGCGTCGAAGAGAAACAGACTCGGACAACTTCAAAATCCCCGCCAGACCCAGCGGACGCAATTGCAAGCATAGATACTCATTTACTGAGTGTCGACGAAGTGTATACCCGGTATTCCAGTCATCCCACAGTCGGTTTGGAGCTTGCCGCTGTTCGTCGCAGGGAGCGTGATGGAAAGAATATCATTAGTCCTCCACCTACCGTCTACTGGAAGAAATCGCTTAATTATATTTTTGGTGGCTTCAATTTTCTCATGTGGATCGCGTTCATCTTGACTATTGTGAGTGCCGTTGTTTACCTCCCATTGTGACTTTCTAACATACATGTTAGCTCTCCTATCAACCACTCGGGCCTCCTGAAGCTTTCACTCTCGGTGTTGCCGTGCTGTTGGTTCGTGACTTTCAACTCTAGTGCTCAATTGCCCCCTTCTCATCAACTACAGCTCCTCGTCATCATTGTTTCTGCTACATTCTATGCTTTGGTCGATTGGAACGCGAGCAGAATTATGAAGTCGATAAAATCTCTAATTGCACATGAGGCTGCAGTCATTAGGGACGGAAACCAGCAAATAATCAAAGCTGCTGACATTGTAGTTGGTGATGTTGCCGTGCTCAACGCTGGCGACCGTGTCCCGGCAGACATGCGTGTCGTGCAAGCATCATCCGACCTTCGCTTTGATCGCTCTCTCCTGACGGGTGAAAGGTCTATTCCTTGTCCTACGTGCTTGAATTTGGCTGACGTCCAATTACAGCGAAATGGTACCGGGGGCTCTTGATGCAACATCCGACAATGCTCTGGAGACTCGTAACCTCGCACTAACTTCCACTTTTGTCGTGCAAGGGACTTGCCATGGTGTCGTGTTCGCCACAGGAGATAGGACCGTCATGGGACGCCTTGTCAAGATGTCGGGAGAAACAAAGTTCAAGCTTACCACTATCCAAAAAGAAGTGTGGTTTTTCACCAAAATCATTTCGTGTCTCGCACTCTTTTTCTTCTGCTTGTCTATTCTTCTATACGGCGTTTGGTTACGGACAACGTATCCTGGGTATGATGCCACCGTGTCTGTTGCCATCGTAAATTCAATTGGCTGCTTGACTGCTTTCGTTCCCCAGGTGAGTTTCCAGCAGTGAAAGTTCATATTTCCTTCTTAGTTGACATCTTGCAGGGCCTCCCGATTTGCGTGGCACTCTCGTTGACTGTTGTTGCCCGTCGCATGGCTAAACGTCAAGTGTTGGTCAAGAATCTGGCGACCATCGAGACGTTAGGATGCATGTCTGTGTTATGTTCCGACAAGACAGGCACGTTGACTGCGGGAAAGATGGTGAGATGAGCGATGCGTCTGCTCTTGTTACCAGCTGGCTGATGGACCCACAGATGGTAGAGAACATTGCCTTCCTCGATGACGTATTTGGTGTCGAGGAAATTAACGAGAGGGTTACGAAAACATCAGACCCTACCGTATTTTCTGCGTTCAAGGCGCTCCATCAGATCGCAAGGCTTTGCAATGGCGCGAAATTCGACGCAACGACTAACCACCTTCCTGTGCAGGATCGTACGATCAAGGGTGATCCGACTGATACTGCTCTTTTGCGTTTCTCCGAGGCCCTTTCAATACCGGAGCTTGGTGTGGATGCCAGTATTCTTCAGCAAGACTACGAGAAGAAGTTCGAGATCCCTTTCAATTCCCGCAACAAATGGATGCTTTCTGTGGTCTCCAAGGTCAACACTACTGAAAAGAACGTAGAGTCGACATGGATGTTCGTCAAGGGAGCTCCTGATGTTTTGTTCCCTTCCTGCGGCAGCGTGCTACAGAGTGATGGGACGGTCGTCGAGTTAACAAGTCGGGCGAGGCAGACGTTCTCCACGCTTCAAGAGGATTGGTCAAGCCGAGGCCAACGAGTACTCGTGCTGTGAGTACGAGTATTTTTGACTTCGCACCCTGACATCTGACATCGTTGCCGAGATAATAGATGTAGGAAGCCCATAGAAGAAATCAAGACTGGACTTCAACCGAACGATATGGAAGATCTCATGTACACGGAGATGTGCGGTTTAACCTTGGTTGGTCTAATTGGAATTTGCGATCCTCCTCGCCCGGATGTATTGCCGTCGATTGGCGTCATTCGACGAGCTGGAGTTCGAGTATTTATGGTCACTGGTGATTTTAAGCTCACCGCGCTAGCTATTGCACGCCAGGTAGGTTTTCTTTATCTTCCGCCACCATAAAATCCTTATTAACCCCTTTTTCAGGTTGGTATCATTACTCAGCATGTTGTTGACACCATCCAGGATGTCCGAGCTGCTGCATCTGAGAAGGACTCGCCGAAAGAGTATCATCTTATTAAGCCATCCGATGATGATCCTATCCGCTCCCTGGTACTTACAGGAGAAGACGTCGCATCTCTCACATCGTTTGATTGGAATGTCATTGTCGGGCAATACACTGAAATTGTGTTTGCCCGCACCACTCCTGATCAAAAGATGAAGATCGTGGAGGAAATTAAGGCCCGCGGCGACAATACTGTGGCTGTGACTGGTGACGGTGTCAACGATGCACCCGCTCTCAAAGCCGCTGACATTGGTGTTGCGATGGGTAGTGGCAGTGATGTGGCCAAGGAAGCTGGTATGTATTTTCCTGACGGTCTTTTCGATGACCCTCATCCCATCACTTTCAAGCCGCCTTGATTTTGTTGAAGAATGACTTTGCTTCCATCCCTGTCGCGATAGAGATGGGTCGGCTAGTCTTTGATAACCTGAAGAAAGTCACGTTGTACCTCATGCCTGTGAGTCGCATTTGCGGAAACAGTGTAATCTCAGCGGGTTTGATACTCATGGTGTTGCAGGCTGGAAGTTATTCGGAGTTCATGGCGGTCCTCGCGAACGTATTATTCGGCATGCAGATTCCCATGAATTCGTATCAACAAGTCTGCTATTGCATCACCAACGATGTTATCATGTCCATCTCGCTAATGTATGAGCAGCCGGAGTGGGGTGGGTGGTCATGCATTCATGAGTTTTCCAGTGCTTACTTCCTGTTGTAGACTTGATGCGGCGCAAACCACGCAACGCCAGGACTGATAGGCTTACAGATTGGCGCCTTTTCTTCCATGTCTATTTGGTACGTTTCATGATCTGGGTGACCCAAACGTGCTCATGTATACTTGCTCAGTTTTATGGACTGATGCTGTGGCCCTGCGCGATGGGGATGTGGTTCTTGTACATGAGCCAGCAGGGCCTAGGGTTCTATGACGTTATCTTGACTTTCAGCAACTGGGGGGAGGGCTGGCAAGGTTTCACTTCCGATCAACTAACCCACTTCGTCGATGTTGGTCAATGCATTTAGTGTGTCGTCACTCTTTCCTCTCGCGATGCTGATTCTAACAGTTACTAGCTATGTGACGGTGGCCATCGGACAGTACGGGACTCTTCTATCGGTTCGCAACCGCCGAGTATCGATACTGCAATCAAATCCTCTATGGGGCCCGCGTCGCAACCTGTTGGTACTTGTCGGCATGACGGGCACGATATTGATCTGCATTGTGAACCTCTATGGAGCTGGCTTCCAGCGGGTGTTTGGCACGGCGCCTATCCCTGGGATGTTCTGGGGTCTTCCATATGCCTTTGCTTTGGGGATCCTGCTCATGGACGAAACTCGCAAAGCCATTGTGAGGAGATACCCGAAGGTATGCTTTGAGTTACACGACTGTACTGGACCTTGAATTCACACTTTGCTACAGTCTTTTATTGCGTGGCTGGCGTGGTGAACGTGAAATCATATGAAGTTAGAATTTTTTGTCAGTACTGCCCAGTGTAAACTATTCAATGTGCAAATGTTATCCACTGCCGATCCATTTTCATAACTTGCGCTGTCTTATATGATTTACTTGCAAGGATGCGCCCATTGGGCAATGAGAGATAGTAGAGTAATAAAGCTTTCGCGCACAAGACTTGAGTGGGTGTGTTGAATTTCGTACCCCCAGACAATATTATGTAAGCCATTCGGGTTCCATGCCAGGCACCAAACTGCGATAGCTCGAGCAATTTGCCCAAGTTGGCATCCCAGATTTTCAGCCCAATACTTAACCTGCCCGTGGCAACCATCTTGCTATCAGGTGAATAGCTAACTGCAGACGAGTTGATTCCTGCCTCGATCGGTCCGACAATAGTTTTTCAGCTCTCGACATCCCATATTCTGAATGTATCATCTTCAGATACACTCACCACTCGCCCTCCGTCTGGACTTCAGCACATAGACTTCACTCTCCTTCTATGCCCCGTCAATGTCTTGATAACGTTGCCCGTGTTGACGTTAATTTCACTGCGCCATTGTCATTCCCGGTTGCTACTGTCTCACCGTCTGGCGACAATGCTATGACAGACACTGCTCTTTCTTTGTCCTCCCATTCCTCCCCCACCTGCATACTCATTTCCAAGTCCCAGATTTTAAATGAGCCATCACCTCTTGAATAGGTGATGATCCGCTGTCTACCAGGCAGGTGTAAGGAGTGTTCAATGCCGTCCTTTACTCTGATCTTTCGGTAAGGCATTGTCACTGAGGTTCCTTGCTTCGCAGGGACTGAATACTGCATGATTTCTGATTCTGGATGCACTTAATGGGTCCGTGATAATTCTTGCGATTAAATTCCATACAAGTCCATCCCTTACTCAGGATTTAGATGTACTTGACTTGTACAAAGAGAAACGAATATGGAACGAAAGCTGCGACGGAGTGGATGTCTCGTGTTCGCTTCACAGCTTCAGCACCAGCTATGCAAATTAAGCGCTCAGCTCTCTTTTCTGACAATATCACCAGTTTCTTCATCTGCATCGACCCCTCGGCATAGCGGTTCTACAATCACGCCAGCTTATATCTCTAGTTTCGACAAGAAATACCGTATATGAATACCTCGAGAACTGGAGTGCCGCGGAAGTAATGATTTCGGTAACATCTTCAAAGAAATAACTTGTGGTCGCAGTGGCTTTCTTTAGATAATGCTCACTGGGCTTCCCCTCCTCCAGAGGTACGAACGAGGTGAATTGTCCTACACTGGCTAGCAAATAAAATTGATACTTATGAACAAATGACACGACTATTATTCGATGGACTTGTTACATGCAAGCTGTTCAAGAACCGAATGGTTAGTAACGTGCAAACTGAGGCCTGAGGCGTCGCGTCTACGCAAATACAAGTACTGTACATGAGACCTGATGCCCGAACGTGCTTCATGCTAAAGAAAAGCTTTACAATTGCAGCAGGAGAGGCACGAAGAATCAGATGTAACAAAACAAATGAAGGAACACGCAAGCCAAAATGTCACTTCCCTAATGTTGACCGTCGGTGTGCTGAATGGGCATGCAACAAACCCAGAGCATGAGACGAGCACGCCATCCAGAATCCATGGTGGTGCGAGGAAGCGGGGTTGCTCCCGTTACCTCTGCAGTACCAGGGACGGCAGAAAGTGTCAAAGTAATAGCAACTGGAGGTGATTGCCGTGATGGTAGTGGGATGCTCTGTGTTGCTGCGCTGTGTTGCTGCATAGCGTGAGTATTGGAAGGTCGAGACGAGCTGGTGGCTGGCTTCTTTCTCGCGTGATAGTTCCTCTGTGCGAAAGAGTCAGTGGCGAAGAAGAGCAAGAATGAAAAAAAACGCACAGGCTTTCCTGCTGTGCATGGGACCTCGACCTCTCGCAACTGGATGTCTGATCCATCTCGTCTGCGTACTATACTGGATACTATGTTCCGGGTCCAGCTGAAAGGTCGTGATCGGATTTGGACGTCTCGCTCAGTTGCCCCATGTGACCTGGAGCGGCGCCAGAAGGAGGAAAAACGACTGAGGGTGCGTTGACGTGACGCTGGAGTGGTATGGTTATGCGGCCCATGGGATTGGGATAGACGAATACGCAACTGACAACATATTTGTCAAAGCATTGAATAACAGATGGAGATCACATACATTAGTCTCTCGCAGTGCATCGTCAAAAAACCCTGGGGGTATTCGACGAGCACCTTTGATCTTTGGAGTTGCTTTCGGTGTAGCATCAGCCTGGGTGAGTAGATCCGTTGTCAGTGTCATTGAAAATGAAATGTATATGAGCTCACAATATCTGACGGAAGGCCAGCTTCGTTGACGATAGCGGAAAGGTCCCATGTATAAATGTCATTGTTTATACAGCTGGTGACGAGGAACTTTCCGTCTGCCGAAAAAGTCGCGGACCTCACGTAGTCTTCATGGTGAAGTGATGTTTTGATGGGTTGATTGGCTTCGAGGTCCCATAGTTTTGCTGTCTTATCCAGGTATGATGAGGTTACGAGGATGCGCTCATTGGGAGATAGTGAAATGGTACTGGCAAGGTTTTCGCGCATGTCAACAACAGTCCATGTGGCTGTGTTGAATTTCGTTATCCCGAATCCCCCAGCAATGAGCGTTTTTCCATCCGAGGTCCATGCCAGGCACGTAAAAAAACGCTCGATTGTTTTGAGCAATTCGCCTGAGTTGGCGTCCCAGATTTTCAGGTCGTCCTCGCTGGTGGCAATCATCTTGCCATTGGGTGAGTAGCAAACTGCCCACACGAATCTCCCTGCCCTGCTGATTGGTCTGACGATAGTTTCTCCACTCTCGATATCCCATACTCTGCATGTTCCGTCCTTGGATCCGCTCACCACTCGCTTTCCGTCTGAACTCCAGCACACAGACTGTACTTCTTTCGTGTGCCCCGTCCAGGTTTTGATGACCTTGCCCGTGTTGACGTTCCACAATCTCATTGCACCATTGAAACTCCCAGTTGCTACTGTCTTGCTGCCCGGCGACAATGCTATGGCGCGCAATCCTCTTTCTTTATCCTCCCATTCCTCCCCGACCTGCGTGCCACTTTCCAAGTCCCAGACTCGAAATGACCCATCCCATGAATAGATGATAATCCGCTGTCCAACACCAGGCAGGTGTAAGATTTGGGTGATGTCGTTCTTTACTTTGATCTTTCGGTAAGGCATTGTTGCTAGATTCTCGTGCTTCGCATGGGCTGAATGCTCCATGATGTTAGTTTTGGGATTCACTTAACGCGTCCGTGATAATTTCAGCTTTTGTCATCACATTCCATACAAGTCTATTACTTACTCAGAATCCAGGTGTACTTGACAGAAATGAACGCGGAACGAAAGCTGCGACAGAGCGGGCGTTTCGTTCAATGTAGATTCAGGTCATGAGGGGGTCGTCGTTTAAGTCTTCTGCAGGTGCGTCTTCATCGCTTTATTATCCTCGTGTTCACTTCACAGCTTCAGCACTGGCTGTGCAGATTAAGCGCCCAACGCTCTTTTTCCACAATGCGCCCACTTTCTTCATCTGCATTGAATCCTCACCACCACGATCTACAATCCCACAAACCTGCCTGGGCCAATACAATTATGCACTCTTCGTATCTATTGCCTTGCACCGAAAGTCTCTTGAGAGTTCAACTCAACGCTTCTTCTTCTCTTTGGGCCTTGTTCTCGACGTCCAACATGAGTTTTTTGCATTCTCCGTCGCCATACTATCTAATTTGCAATCTGGTCATCCTGGTCACACATTCTCTAGTCTTGATCCAATCACTCATTTCCCATCTCTTCCAGATCTACGTCCACATACTCGGAGCAGTGTATCTGTATGGTGCCGAACAAACGAATTCAACGGTGTCCCTCTATCATTCACTAAAACCCCATTATTGAAATTTTTTGTATGGACCCACGGCTGACTAGCATCAACCTGGAGGAGCAGATCCATTGTCAGTTTCATTGAGAATGAAATGTGTTCAAGTTTACCATATCTGACGGAAGGCCAGCTTCTTTGACGATAGCAGAAACATCCCATGTATATAGGTGGCCGTAAAAGCAGCCAGTAACGAGGAACTTTCCATCTGCAGAAAAGGTCGTGGACCTCACGTTGTCTTCATGGTGAAATCGTGTTCCAATGGGTTGATCGGTTTCGAGGTTCCGTAGTTGCGCTGTCTTTTCAGAGAATGATATGCTTGCAAAGACGCGCTCATTGGGTGATAGTGAAATGGTATTGACGCAGATTTCGCACAGGTCCAGAACAGTCCACGTGGTTGTGTCGATCTTGTATCGCCCAGCGATAAGCGTTTTGCCATCTAAGGTCCATGTCAGGCACAAGACTTGGCCACACTCGAGTGTTTTGAGCAAATTACCTGTGTTGGCATCGCAGATTTTGGGGCAGTCCGCATGGCCAGTAGCAATCATCTTGGCATCGGGTGAGTAGCAAACTGCCAACACCGCGTTCCTTGGGTTGATTGGTCCGATGATCATAGTTTCTCCGTTCTTGACATTCCACACTCTGAATACGTTGTCGGATGCGCTGTTCAACGAATGATAACACCGCTGGGCTGATGACGGCGGAAATGACCAGCGTTGTGTCCTATGTCGCAGTTCTTGTATGGACATTGTTGTGCATGCCATGTGCGGTGCCTTGTTTCGCACATATAAGTTGCGCCTGAAGGCCTGAAGCCTGACAGGGCGAGTTTACACTGACACACGTGGACATACGCCCAATGCTCACATTTGTCAGTGTAAGGTCGCCTTCATAGGACGTACATAATGTCCTGCATCCTGCATCACATAGTAAGCTATTGTTGTACGAGATGACAGCTATAATATTTACTTGCAGACATCCACCAGAACATTGGGGACAATGCGGACTACATGCATAGTCGTGTCCTAACATATAAGATTCTTGCCACTGCACCTTCGACCTCCACCTATCCTCGCTCCGCATCTGGGGCAAAACTCGAAGATGCGGATCGAGATAATGAAGTTTGACAGGACCGGGCTTGTGCCGAGGCGAGTATACACAGAGGTCTTCCATATTTACCCACTTCAGCACAAGGCCGGCCCTCGTAGAGCTTATGTCCTGTGGAACACGATAAGTCAGTGGTTGTGCTTCAACAGGGTGATATATAACATTTACCTTCTGAGAATACTAGAGCAACTCACCATTCTGGGATGGAAAGCTGCGACCAGTCAGGGCGAGCTTATACTGACACACGTGGACATAAATGCTACGTCATTCGAATGTCAGTGTAAGGTCGCCTTCATAGGACGTACATAATGACCTGCATCACATGGTAATACGAGATGACAAACAGCGATATCTACCTTCAGAAAATTCACTAGAACATCGAGCACAATGCTGGTTACATGCATAGTTGTGTCCTGGCATTTAGGATTTTTGCCACGGCACCACCTCCACCTACTCTCGCTCCGCATTTAGGGAAAAACTCGAAGATGCGGGTCGAAGATAATGAAGCCTGAGAGGACCAGGCTTGTGCTGACGCGAGTAGACACAGAGGTCTTCCATATTTACCCACTTCAGCACAAGGCCGGCCCTCGGAGAGCTTATGTCCTGCGGAACACGGTAAGTCAGTGGTTTTACTTCGACAACATGATATATAACATTTACCTTTGGAGAACCCTGGAGCAACTCACGCCATTTTGGGATGCAAGGTTGCAACCAGCGCGAAGTCGATCATGCTTAAGACACACCTGAGGAACACACCTGAGGGGCGCCTCAAGCTTGATCACTCCCGCGTCGGCATACTATTTGTGGCGATCCCCACCAGAAGCAGCTGTTTGGGTATCAGCGATGATGAGGAGGCTTGAGAGGATCATCCTTGAGGGGGCTTGCGATACATCCATTTCACAAGCTCCCCCAAGGCCAATCATCCCAACTCCTCACCATGAGCCAATTGGTGGGTCGAATAGAGCAAGAGCGATGTTGAAGGGTTGGAAGTGAGTGAGTTTACAAGTCATGCTGTTGGCGACCTTATATATGTATCGCAGGTGCGTGCATTGACCACGATTTATTCATACCAGTGTGTGGATATTGTTTTATATTCATTGTTGGCTGCAAAGTTTCACCACGCTTCATAGTGAGACATTTGCGCGACCTTGTTGTGTCTAAAGCACAATGGCGATGGCCTACTGGCGGCGGCAGAGGTTCCACATCGACAATAAGGCGTCATCCTGGTATGATTTAATCACAGGATCAATAGGCTGGCGATGGTTACCTGGTCAAAAATCCCACAAGGCTGCATCCAGCACAAGATCTTAACGAGTTTCGTGTGTCTTTAGCCAGGTGTAGCATTGACCTTCATGTGATAATGTCAAGGTCCCGAGCCACATATTCACTTACAATCTTGGGTAGTTCCGAGCCCTTGTCTGTCATATTTGGGCTAGACGCGCTGTCCGCGAATCAGGCTATTGATTGGCTCATCATCGAGCAGACATATGCACGCTCGCAGTGCTACGCAACGTCTCCCAGTGACCACACATCGACGCGCCCCTCGTTTCTCGCGAACATTTGTCGCATTTTTGTAAGATCAAACCAAATTCATGCACACTGGGCAAGCTATATGATGGCCTTTCTGCTTGATCAGACAGGCTGCAATCCAGACGTACGATATCTCAAGTACGCTGATATCTAACTAAGAATTTGAACAAGCCGACTGTATTCCATTTGATGCTCCAAAGCAAAGAACGGACTGTCTGACCGTGCTCTACATGCCCAGTGTCACCACAAACGCAGTCTGTGCAATTCCGTGACATATTTAGTTCACATTCATTGCACTGGCAAGGGCACACAGCCGGATAAGGTTTGGGTGATGTTTTTGCGCAGGTCAAGACGGTCAAGAACTGTCCATGTGGCTGTGTCGATCTTGTACTACTCGCCCGGCTTTTCCCATCTGAGGTTGGACCCATGCCCAGGTCCTTATTAGCTTTCTCGAGTGTTTTGAGCAATTTGCCCAAGTTGGCAACTTGGCATCCCAGATTTTCAGCCCATATATCCAGCACTTGGTGGCAATCTTCGTGCCATCGGGTGAGTAGAAAACTAGTGCGTCCACGTACCCCGGGCCTGCCTTGATTGGTCCAAGGATATTTTTTCCACTCTCAACATCCCACACTCTCCATGTATGACCCCTGGATCCGCTTGCCACTCGTCCTCCATCTGGACTCCAGCACACAGACTTCCGAGTCACCCAACTTGTGTGCTTGGTCAATGTTTTGATAACCTTGCCTGTGTCGACGTTCCATAATTTCACAGCGCCATCCTCACTCCCGGTTTCTACAGTCTTGCCACCCGGCGATAATGCTATGGTCTCCACACTTCTTTCTTTGTCCTCCCATTCCTCCCCAAACTGCGTGCCCCTCTCCAAGTCCCAGACTAGAAATGACCCATCCTGTGAAGAGATGATAATCCGCTGTCCACCGGGCAGGTATTGGATGTGACTGATACGGTCTTTCACTTTGATCTTTCGGTAAGGCATTGTCGCTGAGTTCTGGTGCTCCGCAGGGGCTGGATGCCCCATGATTTTGGTTTTGGGATTCACTTAATGAGTGCGTGATAATTTCAGCTCTTACCATCAAACCCCATCGTATGTCCACCACTCACTCAGAATCTAGGATGTATTTGACTTGTGCACAGAAAGACGAATGCAGAACGAAAGCTGTGACAGAGCGTTTTGTTCAATGAAGATTAAAGTGGGGAGGGAGGTCGTTGTTTAAACCTTTTACTGGTGCGTCTTCTTCGCTTCATCCTCGTTTGCTTCACAGCTTTAGTACTGGCTGTGCAGATTAAGCACCCAATTCTCTTTTCTGACGATATGCTCGAGTATGCATTGACCCCTCGGCATCACGGTCCAATCTTGCAAACCTGTATTCCTGGGCGAATGCGATTCTGCATTTTCCATCGCAGAAATACTCAATTTTAACGTTATCCCAACTTTACAAACAATGTGAAGTGTTTCACGATCAATTTTGTCCCTTCTGTAGGACATGCATATATAATACGATGGAATATATGAGGCCTGATGCCCGAATATACTACATGCTGAAGAAAAACTACAATGGCAGCAGGAGAGTCATATACACGAAGAATCGGAAGTAACAAAATGAACGATTGAACACACAAGCCAAAATGTCACTCCCCTAATGTTGACCGTCGGTGTGCTGAATAGGCATGCAACAAACCCAGAGCATGAGACGAGAGCGCCATCCAGAATCTATGGTGATGCGAGTACGCGAGGTTGTTCCAGTTGCCTTAGCGGTACCAGGGACAGCAGAAAGTGTCGAAGTAATAGCAGCTGTAGATGATTGCTGTGATGATGGTGGGATGCTCTGTGTTGCTGCGCTGTGTTGTTGTATAGTGTGAGTATTGGAGGGTCGAGACGAGCTGGTGGCTGGCTTCTTTCTCGCGTGATAGTTCCTCTGTGAGAAAAAGAGTCAGTAGCGAAGAAGAGCAAGAATGAAAAAAAGACGCACAGGCTTTCCCGCTGTGCACGGGACCTCGACCTCTCGCAACTGGATGTCCGATCCATCTCGTCTGCGTAGTATACCAGATACTAGGTTTCGAGTCCAGCTGAAAGGTCGTGATTGGGATTGGATGTCTCATTCAGTTGTCCCGTGTGACCTGGATCGGTGCCAGAAGGAGGAAAAGCGACTGAGGGTGCGTTGACGTGACGCTGGAGTGGGATGGTTACTATGCGGCCCATGGGATTGGGATAGACGAATACGCAACTGACGACGTATTTGTCAAAGTATTGAATAATAGAAGGAGATCACATACATTAGCTTCCCGCAGTGCATCGTCAAAAAACCCTGGAAGTATTTGAGGAGCACCTTTCATCTTTGGGACTGGTTGCGATGTAACATCAACCTGGGGGAGTAGATCTGTTGTCAGTGTCATTGAGAATAAAATGTATCGAAGTGTACAATATCTGATGAAAGGCCAACTTCGTTGACGATAGCGGAAACATCCCATGTGTATATATGATCGTAGTCGCAGGTGACGAGGAATTTTCCGTCTGCAGAAAAGGTCACGGAGATCACGTTGTCTTCATGGTGGAGTGGTGTTCCGATGGGTTGATTAGTTTCGAGGTTCCATAGTTGCGCTGTCTTGTCTCTGTATTTTGTGGTTGCGAGGATGCGCTCATTGGGAGATAGTGAAATGGTATCGGCGGTGTTTTCGTGCAAGTCAAGAACAGTCCATGTGGCTGTGTCGATCTTGGATCCCCCAGCGAAAAGTGTTTTTCCATCCGAGGTCCATGCCAGGCACGCAATTGAGTAACCCTCAATTGTTTTGAGCAATTTGCCTGAGTTGGCGTCCCAGATTTTCAGGTTGTCATCGCTGGTGGCAATCATCTTGCCATCGGGTGAGTAACAGACTGCCCGCATGCCAAATGGCCAGGCTGCCCTGCCAGTGATTGGTCCGACTCGGAGGATAGTTTTTCCGCTCTCGACATCCCACACTCTGCATGTTCCATCTTTGGATCCGCTCACGACTCGCTTTCCATCTGAACTCCAGCACACAGCCTGTACTTCTTTTGTGTGCCCTGTCCAGGTTTTGATGACCTTGCCCGTGTTGATGTTCCACAATCTCACTGCACCATCGAAACTCCCGCTTGCTATGATCTTGCCGCCCGGCGATAATGCTATGGCCTCCACTCCAAAATCTTCGTCCTCCCATTCCTCCCCAACCTGCGTACCCCTCTCCAAGTCCCTGACTTGAAATGACCCATTCCATGAGTAGATGATAATCCGCTGTCCACCGGGCAGGTGTAGGATGTGGTTGACGCCCTTCTCTACTTTGATCTTTCGGTAAAACATTGTCACTGAGTTCTTGTGCTTCGCAGGGGCTGGATACAGCATGATTTTTGTTTCGAGATTCACTTAATGTGTAGGTGATATTTCAGCTCTTGTCACCAAATCCCATACGAGTCCATCACTTACTCAGAATCCAGATGTACTCTACACAAAATGATGAATACTGAATGAAAGCTACGACGGAGTGGGCGTTTCGTTCGATGGAGATTAAGGTCAGGAGGGAAGTCGTGTAAGTCTTCTGCAGGTGTGTCTTCCTTGCCTCGTGTTCACTTCACAGCTTCAGCACTGGCTGTGCAGATCGAGCGCCTAACGCTCTTTTCCACGATATGCCCACTTTCTTCATCTGTATTGACTCCTCGCAACCACGGTCTACAGTCCCACAAGCCTGCCTGCGCCAATGCGATTGTGCAGTCTTCGTATCTATTTCCTCGCACCGGAATTCCTTTGAGAGTCCAACTCAACGCATCATCTTCTCTTTGGACCTTGTTTTCAACGTCCAGCATGAGTTTTTTGCATTCTTCGTCGCCATATCATCTAATTCGCAATCTGGCCATCCTGGTCACACATTTTCCTCGTCTTCATCCAATCACTCATTTCTCATCTCTTTCAGATCCACGTCTACGTACTCGGAGCAATGTATCTGCAGTGCCGAACAAACAAATTCAACAGTCTCCCTCTATCATTCACTACAAGACCTTATTACTGAAACGACCCACGACTGACTAGCCTCGAATGTCATGTGCATTAACACGCTGCGATGGAAAGATTTGAACAATCTCATGGCTAAGTGGACCATGATCCAGAACTACATTTTACGTGCTTCATCAATTCTGCATCGCACCTTGTAACTTTTTGCAGTCCATCGTCATCTTTGCTAGAATAGATCCGAGTTTGTTTGCAGTGCTAAACGTCAACAGGTCTCAGTCAATTGGAGTCAGTGCTGTTGTATCTCCATCATCCCCATCAATGATTCCTTCGTTGTTTCAGTATGGCCGGTCCGTCAAACGCTCAAAGCCAAAAATATGGTGGTAGATCGGCAAGATCGCCTTATACTTGCCTCTCCTATGCTAACTATTCTGCGTCTGGGAGACTTCCTGCTCAGCATGACAGGGTGCATTTTTCGATGAGAAAGCGTTTTCCACCGATCATTGATGTTCTCCGACCAGAGCTAATGGTGGTTACCTCGCCCTCGACTTTGAATCATGATCTACTCATGAACAGAACAGGTCACTGACTAACCCTACGGCATCCGAGGACTCGGGAGGAGTATTCCTACAAGACACGCGGTATCAATACTTCGAGAACTGGAGCATGCTGGGACGAGTCATTTCCGTAACGTCTCCAAAGAAATAAGTATTGCGGTCGCAGTGGCTTTTTTAGATCATCTTAAATATACCTGCTGGACTCTCCTTCCAGAAGTACGAACGAGTTGAATCGTCTTACGCTTGCTAGAAAACAGCATGTAATGCTTATGAACAAGTGACACGGCGTGGATCTACGATTATTCAATGGACTTGTTCCGTGCACGCTATTCAAGAGCCGAGGTTCATGAAAAGGCGGTAATTCATTAGATGGGAGAAATGGCTGATCGTTTAGGAGATCGTTTTGGGGTGATATATGATTGCACCGGGGAGATCCAGCGAGAGGGATAATATTTATGCCAATGATGAGAGCGAGAGCGCTCGAGTAGGTGCAAAAACGTTCTTGGTGCGGCGTTCTTTCAAGAAAGGACAAAAAGTACTGAGGATTGAGTGTTCCTGCGGATGTAATTAAAGTAGTGCATCTACCCATTCCATGAAGCGGATTGTAGCGTCTACATAGGGCAATGAAATACGACTTCGTTCAAAAACAAAACCATAACGGACGAAGGAGACAACGGAGTGCAGATGGCCATGAGAATGATGAGACGACAGACAATATCAATTCAATAGATGTACAGTGATCCAGAATAAGAAACGAGTCCAGCATGCGGCCTGCATCACAGTGATGTTATTATGTCGTGACGTCGTTCCAGTGATTGATGTGGTAGTCGCCACTATGTCTCTAATGCTGACTGTCTGTATGCTGAATAGGCACACAGCACAACCAGCGCACAAAACGAGCCCGCCATTCAGCAACGGTGGTATGAGGACTCGAGGGTGTTCCCATTGTCCCCGCGGCACCAGTAACTGCGGAAAGTGTCGAAGCAGCGGTAGTGGGATGTGCTTGCTGTGATGATGATGGTATGTTTTGTGTTGCTCCGCTGGGTTGTTGCGTGGTATGAGAATTGGGAGGTCGAGATGAGCTGGCAGCCAGCTTCTTCTTTCTAGCGTGATAGTTTCGCTGCGCGCGAAAACGAGTCAGCGATAAAGAACTATGAAAGAGAAAAACACACAGGCTTGCCCGCCGTGTAAGGGACCTCGACCTCTCGCAACTGGATGTCCGATCCATCTCTTCTGCGTAGTATACCAGATAGGTTTTGAGTCCAGCTGAGAGATTGGGATCGCGATTGGGGATCTGGCTCAGTTGCCCTCTGTGACTTGAAGCGGCGCCAAAAGGAGGAAAAGGGATTGAGAGTGCGTTGACGTGGTGCTGGAATGGGAAGGTCATGCGGCTCATGGGATTGGGATAGACGAGTGCGCGACTGGCAACATATTTGTCAAAGCAATTAATTTTAGATGGAGATCACGTACATTAGCCTCTCGCAGTGCATCATTGAAAAACCCTGGAGGTACTCGACGAGCACCTTTCATTTTTGGAGCTGGTTGTGGTGTAGCATCAGCCTGACGGAGTAGATCCGTTGTCAGTGTCATCGAAAATGAAATATATCCAAGCTTACAATATCTGACAGAAGGCCAGCTTTTTTGACGATAGCGGAAACATATGTGGCCGTCGCGACAGCTAGTGACGAGGAGCTTTCCATCTGCAGAAAAGGTCGCGCAGCTCACATTTTCTTCATGGTGAAGTGGCGTTCCGATGGGTTGATTGGTTTCGATGTTCCATAGTTGCAGTGTCTTATCCAGGACTGATGTGCTTGCGAGGATGCGTTCATTGGGAGATAGTAAAATGATGTCGGCGAGGATTATGCATGCATCCGAGTCAACAACAGTCCTGTGGCTGTGTCGAATTTCATGATGTTGATTCCACCAGCAATAAGCATTTTTCCATCCGAGGTCCATACCAGGCCCATAAATCCTTCCTCCAGTGTTTTGAACAATTCGCCTGTGTTGGCGTCCCAGATTTTGAGGTTGTCCCCGCCAGTGGCAATCATCTTAGCATCAGGTGAGTAGCAAACCACGGACAAGTCTTTCAACCCTGTGTTGATTGGTCCAAGAACAGTTTCTCCGCTCTCGACATCCCGCACTCTGAACATTCCGTCAGATCCGCTCACCAATCGCCCTCCGTCTGAACTCCAGCACACAGACACCACTCTCTTTATGTGCCCCGTCCATTTTTTGATCACCTTGCCCGTGTTGATGTTCCACAATTTCACTGCACCATCCGAACACCCGCTTGCTACGGCCTTACGATCCGGCGACAATGCAATGGCCTCCACTCTATCTTTTTCCTCCCATTCCTCCCCAAACTGCATGCCTCTCTCCAAGTCCCTGACTTGAAATGAGCCATCCCATGAATAGGTGATAACCCGCTGCCCACCGGGCAGGCGTAAGATGTGGCTGATGCCGTTCTGTACTTTAATCATTTTGTAAGGCATTGTCACTGAAATTTCTTGCTCCGCAGGGGCTGGATGTTCTATTATTTTGGTTTCGGGATCCACTTAATGTGTGTGGGGGAATTTCAGCTTTTTCCATCAGATCCCATACGGGTCCATCACTTACTTTAGAATCCAGATGTTCTTGGCTTGTACACAAAAAGACGAATGCAGGACGAAGGCTGCGATGGAGTGGGTGTTTTGTTCGATGGAGATTCAGCTCAGGAGGGAGGTCGTTGTGCAAGTCTTCTACTGGTGCATTTTTCTCGCCTCGCGTTCGCTCTACAGTTACATCACTGGCTGTGCAGTTTAAGCGCCCAAGCCTGACAATATGAGCATTGACCGGTTGATCCCTCGGCATCAAGGTTCTACTCTCCAGCAAACCTGCTGTTTCTCCACACGCCCAATGCGATTCTGCAATTGTCGTATCTATCTTTTCTGTCTCCATTTATTTGGAGAGTCTAACTGAACTCATCCTGCTCCTCTTTCCGACCTTGGTTCTTAACATCTACGTGAACTTTTCTTCTTCATCTCCCTATTGCCTAATTCTCAATCTCGCTATCCTCCTTACATTTTTGTCTAATCAGTCATTTCCCGCCTCTTCCAGATTCACGTCCCGTACTTGGAGGAACGTGTCGTGCAAACACATTGAATAGGCTTTCTCCGTCACCAGTAAGGGATTATCCACCTCTACCGAGTACAAGTTTTTTCAAAGCACACATCGGCAACTCGTTCTCATGTCTTTTCACACATTCCTCGGTTAGAGTCATACATTTGTATTGACGTCTTATAGATCCTCGAGCATTTCTTTAACTGACAAATCAGGTGTGTACGCACGATGATTGTCTCATCATAGCTTGAGCAGGCAAATTTCAGCTCTCGACTGCGCGCCTGAAGGGTGATATGAGCACGACTGCATTCATCGCTCGACCGCTCCTCAATGTGGGGAATGATGCTAAGATGACCGAGAGGCTGGCGGCACGAGTCTTGTTTTCTCTTTACTCATTTCGTGTACATTATACAGCGAAAGAAATATGTGTTCCAAGATGAGCAGTGGATCGACACGTAATCATGCCTGCTGCTCGCCACCCATGCCTGACTCGTGCTGCAACCTTCCTGAGGTTTCAGTCAGCGTCTGAAAGCCGTAAGTTTTTTTTTCTTCCTCGTATTTCTTCCTCAGTTATAATATGAAATCTCAATTCAAGTTTATGCTGTACAGTATATACGTATGTGTTACTCGGACTAGTCTTAGCTTAAGGAATGGATAAAGTACATAACTCATGTGACATACAATCATCGAGATCTCATCTACACCAGACCATCTTCCGATTCTTCAACTGCTTCTCAACGCTCATTCTTCTTCTCCCTCCTCGATAAGTGTGCACAAACGCCTGATGAATGATGTGCTAGGGGATGAGGGTGTACGAGATGGGTAGGGTCCGGCCTGAGCGCTTGACACAGACGCGCTGGTGTCGCAGCCCGGGAAAAGGCCACTCTGTGGCTCCACGGAAGTTAATTCATCAACTTCTTCATCTTCCTCTTCGGTAAGTGTACACAAACTCCTGATGAACGATGTGCTCGGGGATGAGGGTGTACGAGGTTGATATGGTCCGACCGGAGCGCTTGGCACACACGCGTTGATGTCGCAGCACAGGAGAAGGCCACCCTGTGGCTCCACGGGAGTCAATTCTTCATCTTCATCTTCCTCTTCCTCGATAGGTGTGCACAAACGCCCGATGAATGATGTGCTTGGGGATGAGAGCATACGAGATGGATAAGGTCCGACCTGAGCGCTTGGCACAGACACGCGGAAGTCGCAGCATAGCAAACTCGGGAAAAGGCCGCCCCGTGGTTTCACAGAAGTCATGGAAGACGGTGACTTGAAACTAGGAGGCAGCATGTAGTCGATATGGGACGGGATGTAGCCACTTAGGGGGCAGGGTAGAGTAACCCTGCAACGAATAGAAGCTGTGGGGCGTGGTGTGGCCCTGAGACAAGGGGATACTGGAGAACACAGAGGGCAAGCCTAGCGGGGACCAAGAAGGATGGGGATGAAAAATGACTTACGTGGTAAAAGTTAAGGATAGAAAAGATGTGGGTGGGAGCTTCTTGTAGGGTCCCGGGAAGTGTCCACATCCACAGCGCATCCACAGCTTGATAAAGTGGCCGGTTATGGAATGTGGAGTGATGGCCATGACGCACCAGTATTTATTGTCAGGAGAATTTGGACAGGGAAAGTGAACCTTGATATTCGTCGACTTACTTTACCTTCAAATCGGGGTCTTCTTGTGGATAGAGGCTCGCTCACAGGTAAAAGACGCCTTTCTGCGGGCTGTTTCTGACCTGTACATACAGCTGCACATATAAGGAGAAGTCGAGCAAGAATGACACTCACCAGATATTAGCTATTATAAGGGTTCCTGTGGGATCTGTCAGATCATGCAGCCTGCCCTGTCGAATGATCAGTCACCTGAAGTTGTGTAGCTCTCCATTTCGCCCCGTTGCTTCCTGGCCAACAATCGGTTATAGCCTGGAATAGTCACAATCGGTCGAGAAAATCAACTGAGAGCCAATGGAATCCAACGCGTATTGAAATTCTTGATGCTGGAATTGCCAGTGAACTAGATTGAACTCAAGTCTTGCTAACCTTGTATAACGCCAATATAATGCAGTGCACACATCCATTATGAAAAGGCTGTGCCTAGCAAGCCATTCACCACTTGCATGTCTCGAGCGCGCTACAAGTCACAGTAGTTTAGGAACTGACGAAGTTTTGCGTTTCAAGTTGGAGCTTTGAAGCTCGAAGGAGTCAAGATTTGGCATCCGTCATTGATGCGGACTTCACCGTCGACTCGGTAACCGCAGAGACACCACAGAAGTCGGAGCAGTGATAGAGAAGAAGGAAAAAAAAAGTGTAGATCACATACATCTGGATTGAACACTAGCACTGGTTTGTTGACAGCACCCAGTGTCGAACAAAGATTAGCGTCTGAAGAGACTACCTGACAGGATGAGCGAGCTCGTTGTCAACGTGATGCCATTGAAGAAGAAATATCTAAGCTTACAATACCTGACAGAAGGTCAGCTTCTTTAACGATAGAGAAAACATCCCATGTGTATATGTGGCTGTCGTAGCAGTAGTAGTGACGAGGAACTTTATATCTGCAGAAAAGGTTACAGAGTTCACGTTGTCTTCATGGTGAAGTAGTGTTCCGATGAGTTGATTGGTTTCGAGGTTCCATAGTCGCACGCTCTTGTTCAGGAATGATACGCTTGCGAGGCTGCGGTCGTCTGCAGGAGATATATTGAAATGTTATTGGTGGAGATTCCGTGCCAGTGCACGTGAAGAACAGTCCATGTGGCTGTGTCGATCTTGTTTCGCCCGGCAAAGTGTTTTTCCATCCGAGGTCCACGCCAGGTATAAATGCTGAGCATTTCGAGCAATTTGCCCGAGTTGGCATCCCAGATTTTCAGCCCATATACCCAGCACTTGGTGGCAATCCTCCATATGCCATCGGGTGAGTAGCAAACTGCGTCTACGTACCCCGGGCCTGTCTTAATTGGTTCAAGGATATTTTTTCCACTCTCAACATCCATGTATGGCCCCTGGATCCGCTTGCCACCCGTCCACCGTCTGGACTCCAGCACACAGACATCACTTGGCTTGTATGCCCCGTCAATGTTTTGATAACCTTGCCTGTGTTGACGTTCCAAAATTTCACTGCGCCATACGAACTCCTGCTTGCTACGGTCTTACCATCCGGCAACAATGCTATGGCTTCCACTTCTCTTTTTTTGTCCTTCCATTCCTCCCTGACCTGCGTGCCCCTTTCCAAGTCCCAGACTCGAAATGACCCATCCCATGAATAGATGATACTCCGCTGTCCACCGGGAAGGTGTAGGATGTGCCTGATGCCCTTCTTTAATACAAAAAGACAAATGCGGAACGAAAGCGGCGACAGAGTGGGCGTTTCGTTCAATGGAGATTCAGGTCAGGAGGGAGGTCGTCGTCGAAGTCTTCTGCTGGTGCGTCTTCCTTGCTCCATCCTCGTGTTCGCTTCACAGCTTCAGCACTGGCTGTGCAGATTAAGCGCCCAGTGCTCTTTTTGCACAATACGCCCACTCCCTTCGTCTGTGTTGACCCATCGGCATCGCGGTCCTACAATCCCACCACTTGAAGCTTGCCTTGGGCCAATATGATTCTGCAGTCTTCTAATCCATTCCCTCGCACCACATTTCTCTCGAGAGTCCAATCCGACGCATCATGATCTTCCCTCCGGCCCTTGTCATGGTTCTCAACGTCCAACCTGAAATTTTCACCTTCCTCGTTGCAATCTGGCCATCCTGCTCACATTTTCCTAGTCTTCATCCAATCACTCATTTCCTCCCTCTTCCAGGTCTATGTCTACGTACTCAGAGGAACGGATTTGCACGAGTCATGAGGCGTTGCAGCCCTTTCGTTGCTCCATGGTGTACATGGTCCCCCTGTTAGAGTCTACGCGACACCAATTCTATCTTCCGATAGCGACCTTTCCACACGTTGACTTGTGGAATTCGCTGTCGGAGAAGTCACCGCCTCAGCATCCTCTACGGGTGGTGCTCAAGAAGGCCCAGGTTCAAACGATGAGACGATTAATCTCACCCCAAAATTTACAAGTATAGCATCTACACTCGTGTCTTTGATATTCGAGTTGCATCGCCAATACAGACGCTCTTCGCCTTGCAAACAGAATTCTAGAATGTAGCAGGGCAATGCTGTCAACAACACCTGGTAAGTGTGATAATAAAAACCTACATCTTGACGCCTACCTTGATCCCTCCGGTTGGGTACAGTGCTTGACGAGCAACATCTATGATACAAGCACGGATACCCCTCGATGCAGCGCTCCTCGATGCAAACATGACATTACCGAGCCGTTCGCTTCTTCCGATTCGCGCAAGAAAAGGTTCGATCTGATTTGCGATTACCGTTCTGTGCGATGCATTAAGTCTGAGGGTCATGCTGGTCAGCAGGTGCATCTGGGCAGCAAGAGAGTTTTATATGGTTACGCGACTAGCTAGGCTCGATTGCCCTTCCATATTCAATCTTATCAAGGTTTTTGGATTTTTCTTTGCATACAAGGGCAGGAGTCATGTTTGGTGATAGTTGTTGTTCAAACGTTTAAACGTTTAAGGCTTCTTCAGATGTATATTTATGCTGTATCCGTTTGCCTCACAACTTCAGCATATTGTGTAGATCAATGGCAGCGTACAATTCTTGTTTTCTCTTTACTCATTCGTGTACATTATACAGATGTGTTCCAAGATGGGGTTCTGGAGCTGTGGGATCGATACGTATTCATGCACGCTACTCGCCACCTATGTCCCACTCGTGCTGTAGCCTTCCTCGTTCTGCTCAAGACGTCCTACCCTGCCACGCTGGCTGGTCTAGTTTTCATTCCACTTGGGTTCATTTCTATCATGGCTCCTTGGTTTCTACATGATGTCCACCATCGCACTTCCTGAGCTTTCAGTCAACGTCATAAATATTTTTTCATCACTGGCTTTCTTCCTTTGAAATCTCAATTCATATGCTGTACGGTATATACGTATGCGTCAGTCTTAGCTTAAGGAATGGATAATGTACATAATTCATGCGCATCGAGATCTCATCCACACCACACCATCTTCAAATTCTTCAACTGCTTCTCAACGCTCATTCTTCTTCTCCCTCCTCGATAAGTGTGCACAATCGCCTGGTGAATGATGTGCTTGGGGATGAAGGCGTACGATAGGATCCAGCCTGAGCGCCTAGCACAGACGCGCTGACGTCATAGCCCGAGAAAAGGCCACCTTGTGGCTCCACGGAAATCAATTCTTCTTCTTCCTCTTCGATAAGTGTACACAAACTCCTGATAAATGATGTGCTTGGGGATGGGGGTGTACGAGATGGATAAGGTCCGGCCTGAGCGCTTGGCGTAGACTCGGACGCGCTGATGTCATAGCCTGGGAAAAGGCCATCCTGTGGCTCCACGGGAGTCAATTCTTCTTCTTCTTCTTCTTCCTCGATAGGTGTGCACAAACGCCCGATGAATGATGTGGTCGGGGATGAGGGCATACGAGATGGATAAGGTCCGGCCTGGGCGCTTGGCACAGACGCGCGAATGTTGCAACCCGGCATACTCGGGAAAAGACTACCCTGTGGTTTCATGGAAGTCATGGAAGATGACAATCCGAAACTAGGGAGAAGCGTGTAGTCGCTATAGGGCAGGACGTGGCCACTATGGGGCAGGATGGAGTAACCCTGCAGCGAATAGAAGCTGTGGGGCGCGGTGCGGCCGTAAGGTAAGAGGATACCGGGGAACCCAGTGGGCAAGCCCAACGGCGACTAAGAAGGATGGGGGTGTAAAATGACTTGCGTGGTAAAAGTTAAGGATAGAGAAGATGCGGATGGGAGCTTCTTGTAGGGTCCCGGGAAGTGTCCACATCCACAGTGCATCCACAGCTTGATAAAGTAGCCTGTTATGGAATGTGGACTGACCACAACGCACCAGTATTTATTGTCAGGAGAATTTGAAAAGGGAAAGCGAACCATGATATTGTTCGACTTGCTTTACCTTCAAGTAGGGGTCTTCTTCTTGTGGATAGAGGGTCACTCGCAGGTAAAAGATGCCTTCCTGGTTTAAACAGGTCCGGCTCGTCATGGTTGTCCCATGCTGTTTCTGACCTGTACATACAGCTGAACATATAAGGAGGATCGCCAGATATTAGCGATCATAAGTGCTCCTGTGGGATCTGTCAGATCATGCAGCCTGCCCTGTCGAATGATCACACTCACCTGAAGTTGTGTAGCTCTCCATTTCGTCCCGTTACTTCCTCCTGACTGGCCAACACTCTATCATGACCTGGGATAGTCAATCGGTCGAAAAAATCAACTCAGAGACAATGTTGAACTTCTGGATGCTGAATTTGCCAGTGAACTGGATTGAACTCGAGTCTTTCTAACCTTGTATAACGCAGTGCACACCTCCATCATGAAAGGTTATGCCTAGCAAGTCATTCACCACTTGCATGTCTCGAGCGGACTACAAGTTAAAGTGATTTAAGAACATAAGGGTTGCGTTTCAAGTTGAAGTTTGGAAGCTTGAAGGAGTCAAGAAGTCATTAAGACAGATTTTACCTTTGACTCAGGCTAATCTGGTATACGCTGGGCCACCACAGAGGTCGGGGCAGTGATAGAAGAACCAAGAAGGGAAAAAATGCACAGGCTTGCTCCTTGTGCTTGGACCCCGACTAAGTGGCTCTCGCAACTGGATGTGAGGGATGAAGGTTTGAGCTAAGTTGGCTGGGGTCGATATTAGGTGTCAGGCTCATATGGATCGGGGTGGCGGTGCCAGAAGTGACCTGGCGTGCTGATACTCGCGTCGCTCATAGAATGGGACTAGAGAATCAATATTTTTGTCAAGCAGGACCCTGACATTATAGACGAAACTCACAAATATCTCGTGCATATCGTCAAAGAATCCTCAGAGTATTTGACGTCTTCCTCGATCTTGGTGTTATCTTTTCCAAACTTTGCATGCACGTATAATGAATCAACACCTGGTGGATATTGGTACACTACGATACTACATGCCTGTGAAATACCAGAACGATGACGGCAAGTGAGTTGTGAAGAATTAGCTATAGAGGCGTCAACAACAAAAATGAATGAAACATAGAAGCCAAAATGTCGCTTCCCTAATGCCGACCGTCTGTTTTTTGAATAGGTATGCAACAAATCCAAAGGATGAAACGAGCGCGCCATCCAGAATCTCGTACAGTGATACGAGGATGCGACATTGTTCCCGTTCCTGTTACCCCGGAAGTACCAGCGACGGCGGAAAGTGTCGAGGTAGTGGCGACAGTGGGAGGTGGTAGTTGTGATGATAGTCCGTCTTGCGTTGCTGCGCTAGGTTGCTGCGTGATGTGAGTCTTCAGAGGTCGAGACGAGCTGGCAGCTGGCTTCTTCTTTCTTGCGTGATAGTTCCTCTGCGCGAAAGGGAGTCAGTAATAAAGAAGAACGCTTGAGGGAAGACGCATACAGGCTTGCCCGCTGTATACGGGACCTCAACTATTGGTGGTTCTTGTAATTGGATATCCGATCCATGTCGTCTGCGCAGTATACCAGATACTCGGGTCCAGCTGAGAGGGTGGGATCGGGATTGGGTGTTGGGCTCATTTGCTCTATGTGGCTTGAAGCGGTGCCAGAAGGAGGATAAGCGACTGCCGATGCGTTGACGTGGTGCTGGGGTGGGACGGTCATGTCGCCCATATGGTTGAGTACGCGAGCTCGACAACTAACAACATATCGGTCAAAGCATTTAACCAAAAATGAAGTTCACATACATCAACATCTCTTGCATTGTCAAAAAACCCTTGGGGTATTCGACGAGCACCTTTCGTCGTTGAGACTGGTCGCGGTGTAGCATCAACCTGGGAAGTAATCTGTTGTCAGTGTGGTGGAGAACGAAATATATTCAGGCTTACAATATCTGACAGAAGGCCAGCTTCTTTTATAATAGCGGAAACGTCCCATGTGTACATGTGGTCGTCATCGCAGCCAGTAATGAGGAACTTTCCATCCGCAGAAAAGGTCGCGTATGTTACCGAATCTTCACAGTGGTGGAGTAGGGTTCCGATGGGCAGACTGGTTTCGAGGTTCCATAGCTGGATGGTATAGGTGTTGTGTGATGCGAGGATGCGCTCATCGGAAGATAATGAAATGGTATGGGTATTACCCAAGTCTTCAGCGAGAACCGTTGTTTGTGACCAGGTGGCTGTGTCGAATTTTGTGATCCCAGATCCGCCAGCAACAAGCGTTTTTCTGTTCCATTCCAAGTACGAAAATGCAACCTCAAATGTTTTGAACAGTTCGCCTGTGTCGGCGTCCCAGATTTTTAGCGTGTCCCCGCTGGTAGCAATCTTCATGGCATCGGGTGAGTAGCAAACTGCATTCATCCATTCCCCTGCCTTGATTGGTCCGATCATTGTCGTACCGCTTTCAACATCCTGCACTCTGAATGTTCCATCAGGGGATCCGCTCACCACTCGCCCTCCGTCTGAACTCCAGCACACAGAACGCACTTTCTCCATATATCCCGTCCATTCTTTGATGACCTTGCCCGTGTTGATGTTCCACAATCTCACTGTGCCATCCGAACTCCCGCTTGCCATCGTCTTGCCATCCGGCGACAATGCCATGGCCTTCACATTTTCATATTTATCTTTCCATTCCTCCCCGACCTGCATACTCCTCTCCAGGTCCCAGACTCGAAATGAGCCGTCCCATGCATAGGTAATCATCCGCTGTTCACCGCCGGGCAAGGGCAATATGCGTCTGATGCTGGTATCTATTTTGATCTTTTGGTAAGGCGTTGTCGTCAAGTTTTTCTGATTCGTAGGGGCTGGTTTTAACATCATTTTTGTTTTGGGATCCACTTGATGGGTGTGACAACTTCAGCTCTTACTATCAATTGCTGTACGACTCTATCACTTACTCAGAATCCAGATATTGCACTTGACCAGAACGAAAGCTGCGATGGGGTGGGTGTCTTATTGCCAGAGTTGAGGGAGTCGAGCTAGAAGGAGGTTGTTGTCTAAGTCCGGTACGAGGTGCGCCTGTCATGCTGCATCTTCGTGTTTTGCCTCACAGCTTCGGCATGGCTATGCAGATCAGGCGCCCAAGTCCCAGTCTTCAGTATGCGCAAAAAGTTCTTTATCTTCACTGGCCTCTCAGGATTGTGTTTCATAGTCTGCTATCAACCGAGTCTCTTGTATATCTCAACTCGTGCAATACGATTCTTGCTATCTATCCCCTCGCGCTTCATTTCTATTCGAGTGGATTGCCTGGCACATCATTCTATCCTTTCCGATCATTGTCCCCAATATCCCATATATGATTTTAGTCGTCGTCACCGCGCCAGCCAAACGGCAATCTTGCTCTTACCTTCCTAGCCTCTAATCTCCCATAATCCAAGGAAGGTATCCCCTGACCCAGTGATGACGCGTTACCGAAGGCATCTTCCCTCTCTGCCACCAGCAAGATGATCTCTCAGGCGTCCATCATCTCGTCTGCTGAGAATGGCATAATCGTGCGTCGGATGTATCCTGGTCCTGGTCCTGTGACTCACGCAAGCAGTCGATTCCTGTTCAATTCTATCGCTGTGGATTAATAGAAGATTGTTCAACGAACGATAACACCGCTGGGGCTAATAACGGCGGACAGGACCAGCGTTGCGTCCTATGTCGCGGTTCTTGTACGGACATTGTTGTACATGCCATGTGCGATGCCTCGTTTCGCACATTTAAGTTGCGCCTGAAGCCTGATAGGGCGAGCTTATACTGACACATATGGACATGAACACCACGCCCACGTATGTCAGTGTAACGTCGCCTTCATAGGACGTACATAATGACCTGCATCACACGGTAAGCTATTGCTATACGAGATGACAAACTACGATATTCACCTGCAGACAATTGGGGACAATGCCGACTAGAAGTTTGCGCATGCATAGTCGTGTCCTGATATTTAAGATTCTTGCCACGGCACTACTTCCACCTATCCTCGCTCCGCATCTAGGGCAAAACTCGAAGATGCGGAGCGAGGATAATGAAGTTTGACAGGACCGGTGTTGTGCTGACGCGAGTAGACACAGAGGTCTTCCATATTTACCCACTTCAGCACAAGGCCGGCCCTCGTAGAACTTATGTCCTACGGCACACAGTAAGTCAGTTGTTATACTTCGACAATGTGATAGATAACATTTACCTTCCGAGAATCCTAGAGCAACTCTCACCATTCTGGGATGGAAAGCCGCGACCAGTCAGGGCGAGCTTATACTGACACACGTGAACATGAACACCGTACACACGTCTGCCAGTGTAAGGTCGCCTTCATAGGACGTACATAATGACCTGCATCACATGGTAAGCTATTGCTACACGAGATGACAAACTACAATATTTACCTTCAGAAAATCCACTAGAACATCGAGGAAAATGCCGGCTACATGCATAGTTGTGTCCTAGCATTTAGGATTCTTGCCACAGCACCACCTCCACCTACCCTCGCTCCGCATCTAGGGAAACTTTCGAAGATGCGGAGCGAGGATAATGAAGCCTAACAGGACCAGGCTTGTGCTGAGGTGAGTAGACACGGAGGTCTTCCATATTTACCCACTTCAGCACAAGGCCGGCCCTCGTAGAACTTATGTCCTACGGCACACAGTAAGTCAGTGGTTATACTTCGACGATATGATATATAACATTTACCTTCTGAGAATCCTAGTGCAACTCACCATTCTGTTATGCAAAGCTGCGACCATTCAAGGCGAGCTTATACTGACACACGAAGACATAAATGCTACGTCATTCGAGTGCCAGTGTAAGGTCGCCTTCATAGGACGTACATAATGACCTGCATCACATAGTAATACGAGATGACAAACTACGATATTTACCTTTAGAAAATCCACTAGAACATCGAGGACAATTCCGGCTACATGCATAGTTGTGTCCTAGCATTTAGTATTCTTGCCACAGCACCTTCCACCTACCCTCGTGGAGCTTATGTCCTGCGGAACACGGTAAGTCAGTGGTTGTACTTCGACAATATGATATATAACATTCACCTTTGGAGAACCCTAGAGCAACCCACACAATTCTGGGATGCAAGGTTGCAACCAGCGCGGAGTTGATCAAGCTTCCGACACACCTGATGGACGTCTAAAACTTGATCACTCCCGCGTCGGCATACTATTTGGGTCGATACCCACCAGAAGCAGCTGTTTGGGTATCAGCAATGATGAGGCTTGAGAGGATCATCCTTGGGGGGGCTTGGGATACATCCATTTCACAAGCTCCCCCAAGGCCAATCATCCCAACTCCTCACTATGGGCTAATTGTTATGTCGAATAGAGCAAGAGCGGTGTTGAAGGATTGGAGGTGAGTGGGTTTACAACTTGTGCTGTTGGCGACCTTATATATGTATCGCAGGTGCGTGCATTGACCACGCTTTATTCATACCAGTGTGTGGATATTGTTTTATATTCATTCTTGGCTGCAAAGTTTCGCCACGCTTCAGAGTGAGACATTTGCGCGACCTTGTTGTGTCTAAAGCACAATAGCGATGGCCTACTGGCAGCGATGGAGGTTCCACATTGACAATGAAGCGTCATCCTTGTATGATTTAATCACAAGATCAATAGGCTGGCGATGGTTGCCTGGTCGAAAATCCCATAAGCCTGTATCCAGCACAAGATCTTAACGAGTTTCACGTGTCTTCAGCCAGGTGTAGCATTGACCCTCGTGTGATCATGTTAAGGTCCCGAGTCACGATTCGCTTACAATCTCAGGTATTAAGTAATAGAAATGGTCCGAAATTCAATTAATTGCCGAGTGATGATAACATCAGAACTAAGCAATCACGAACGATCCACATCTAGTAGAAACCTCAAAATGCGGGAACTGTGTATTCGAACTCGTTGTCATCCTAACCGCACGAAAGCAATTTTAATCAACCTGCCCAAGTTCGTGAATGTGGCGGTACATCCCCTGTGTATAGTAAGGCAGAAGAAAGCTTCAAATCCCCCGCGCATGCGACGAAGACCTTCTGAAGACTGGAGGCTTGCGTACCCGTTTTCTAATCTGACTTATCGATTTGTCATATTTTTCGTGTCATCTGAATCGTCTACTCACCGGCACAATAAATCAGCTCTCTCAAAAGACAAGCGGAAAACAATATCTTCGACTCCCGCGTCAAATGAATTTGCACTCAACTGTCAAGGGCATTTAATTTTGTCAATTGATATCATCATCGTATCATCACAGTCGAGGGATACATTACAATGACAGCGCTGAACGTCCATGGGAACTAGATAAGATGATGGAGAGGAAGAGCTACGAAGTTTATAATGTCCGTCGTCTATGTGCTCAACAGACGCACATCTGATCCAGAGCAAAAAATAGTCCAGCATCCGGGGTTTATTATAGTGATATTGAATCGCGACGTCGTTCCAGTGTAGATGCGACTGCGTCTCTACTTTTGACTGTCTGCAGTCTGAATAGGTATGCAACACAACCAGCAGACTAAACGAGCACGCCATCCAGCAAGCAAGATTGTCCCTGTTGTCCCCGCGGCACCAGCGTCGACAGAAAGTGTAGAGGCAATCGCAGTCGCAGGTATGAGGATGCTGAAGTGCTCTACGTTGCTCCAATGTGTTATTATAGTATGAATATTGGGAGGTCGAGACGAGCTAGTAGCTTGTTTCTTGCATGATAGTTCCTCTGCGCGAAAGGAAGTTAGCGATAGAGAAAAGACGAGAAGGAAAAAATACGTATAGGCTTACCCGCTGTACACTGGACCTCAGCTACTGGTGGCTCTCGCAACTGAATGCCTGATACGTCTCGTCCGCTTAGCATGCTGGATACCAGGTTTCGAGTCCAGCTGAGAAGTCGGGGTCGAGTGTCGCGCTCAGTTGCCCCATGTGGCTTAGAGTGTTACTAGAGGACTGACAACATATTGGTTAAACCCATTGTTCTATTATAGACGGAGACCGCGTACATCAACCCGACATGGTACTTGCTCAAAAAACCTGGGGGAATTTGGCGACTCGGGGCTGCGGCAATCAGCGGGGCTTGTCGCGGTCGACACGGTTTAGCATTCCTGGATGTAGTTACTCAAAAGCGATGAATTTGGCAAGAAACACATCACATACATGTAGATCGAACACCGATTTGTTGACATCATTCTATGACGCGTGAACAATGAACATCAGCATGTGGAGTTTCTGGAGAGACCTCCTGAGAGGACAAGTTGTCAATGTCAAGCAAAAGAAGTGGTAGCCTTACATTGTCAGACAAAAGGGCAGCTTCTTTGATGATAGCGGAAACGTTCCATGTGTATATGTGGCCGTCCTCGCAGCCAGTGACAAGCAACTTCCCATCCGCAGAAAAGGTAAGGCGACCAGGTGCCTCTATGGTGAAGTGCTCCGATGGGTTGATTGGCTTCGAGGTTCCATACTAGTAATAGTTGCGTTGTCACGTCCCATGGGATGGTGTGCCTGCGAGGATGCGCTCATGAGGAGATAGTAATAAAATGATCTACTAAGGTGTAGTTTCCTTGCAGGATAAAATCTGTATCACGTGTGGCTGTGTTGAATTTGGTCAAAACATATCCCCCGGCGATAAGCGTTTTTCCATCCTAAGTGCCAGGCACGGGTCCCTCGAGTCGGCCCGTCCCTCCGAGTTTAATATTCTGAACTTCTGAGCAATTTGTTCAAGTTTGTGTTGGCTACTTGGCATCCCAAACTTTGACCCTACTAGGCCTGTCCGATTTCTCGCCCTTGGTAATCATCTTGCCATGATCGGGTGGGTAGCTATAGCTAACCGTATGCAAGACTCTATCCCGTGCCTTGATTGGTCTGAGGATTGTCCTACGGACTCCTACCGACTACCGTTCTCGACATCCCACACTCTGAATGTTCCATTGTTGGATCTACTCGATGATCACTCGTCCTCCGTCTGAACTTCAGCACATACTGGACTCCATTCTCGAACCCCAGTACACAGACGCCACTCTCGCTGTATGCCCTGTCCATTTTTTGCTCATTTTGCCAGTGTCGATATTCCACAATTTCACTGCACTATCCCAACTTCCGTTTGCCACGGTCTTACCGTCTGGTGACAATGCTATGGCACTCACTCCTGCGTGTTTTTCCTCCCATTTCGCCCCCACCTGTGTGCCCTTCTCCAAGTCCCAGACTCGAAATGACCAATCCAATGACCACGTGAGGATCCGCTATCCATCAAGCAGGTGTAAGATTTGGGTGATGTCGTTATTTGCTTCAATTGTCACTGAGTGCTTGTACTTCGCAGGGGCTGGATGCAGCATGATTTTTGTTTCAGGATCATCACTGTGCGTTTCCAGCAGCTTGTCAAGTACTATCTATATTCAAAGTGACTACATGGCATTGAAGAGAATCCCCTTTCCCCATTGCCTCGCTTCTCCACATGAAGCTGTGGTTCCTTCTTCATGTACACAGTGGCCTTCCTGTCAGAGTCTGCACCGCAGCCCAAACCCTCGCCAGGTTACCTGCTCCTAGATGCATTCACTCATTGGGCACGTTGGACCCTTTGGAAGGCGCTCGATAACATCGTCACTGAAAATATTCTCAGTAGGTGGTGCTCAAGAATACTCTCATTTCGGATGGTTTTCGTGGACGAGACAATGTATCTAAATAAGGCTTCGCAAGCTGTTCACGTCACACGAACTGAAGGGTTAGTAACGTAGATTTCAGCCGTCATGTATGCGCAAGTATGATGATACTTATGCACATGCAGCGTTGATATGGACCAGCCTCTGGAATGAATAATATACATAATTCCTGCAACATAATCATTGAAATCTCATTTACATCATCGCCAATTTCCTCTCAGGAGTTCGTCTCCGAA
The DNA here is from genome assembly GCA_016647755.1 of Suillus subluteus. Taxonomy (NCBI): domain Eukaryota; kingdom Fungi; phylum Basidiomycota; class Agaricomycetes; order Boletales; family Suillaceae; genus Suillus; species Suillus subluteus. The sequence continues at coordinate 43,067 of JABBWI010000107.1, read as the reverse complement.
TTCTCCCTCTTCAGCAGGCGTAGGTGAAGCATTAATGAATGGCGTCAGGGGTGACAATGGTGGCGAAAGGGTGACAGGCAAGATAAGGTATTCGGAGTCTGTCATTGACCTACTGCCCGTCGCAGAGTTGAACGCTGGTGTCAGGTACGCTGACATGTTGCCAAACCGCAATCGAGAAGGCGCTGGATTAATCCTCAGACTTGACGGTGTCCAATCTTCATACAGGCTGCGATGCTGTTGCTCCCCGGGAGTCACAGGAGACGACGGGAACCTGAGGTTAGGTGACACGCTAAGGCCCAACGGCGAATAATGTGGCAGGGGAGACACTTTCCCCATGCAGCCCTCTCTTTCTCTGTTGATCGTCTCCTCCCTGGTCAGCAAAGCAGGATCGATCTGGTTAATTTGTACGTTCTGAGTGCAAACCGGGCTCGACAGTTGAAGACGCTGTAGTTCAGGGGGGAGCGAGTCTGAGATGTTTTCGGGCCACAGAGCGGGCAGCCTGTACTGGTCATCCTTCGTGTTGTCCTGGTAGGCTTCTGCCAGAGATGGTAAGTCACCTGGCTTAGCATCAGAATGACTGCACAGACTCGCAATGTCCAAAGTCAATGGGTGCAAGCCGACGCGAATTTGCCTTAAATGCATGTCACTGAGATCTTCCAACGCTGAATCAAGCAAGGGTGATTGGGGACGCAAGAGAAGCTTAGAGCTTCGCAAGTACAATGACGGTGAAGGGGTGGATGGAGAGCCGTTTGTAGTGTCAAGGGAACAAGAGACATCCCCAGTTTGATCGAGTGGACCTCCGGAAAACCGCCAGCCTGCTTCAGGGGAACCCGGCCGGCACAACGAACTTTGAGATTCCTCGACTTGCTCCGCATTCAGCTCGTGCGAGGACATCTTCCCTTGAACTAGCGCAATAAGCTCCGGGTTTCCGCTTCGTTTGAAGGTACATGTAGGACAGGCTTTGACGAACTGCGCAGTAAGCTCCTTTGGGACCCATGAGTAGTGCTGGCGGATGATGGCGCAGGTTTTGTCCCGACCGCCATGGTTGGATTCTTCATGGCAGTAACAGAAGAGTTCATATAGCTGCTCCTGAACGGCGACCGGTCTGTTCTCATGGAGGATAACAACTGGTACCTCGATGTCGTCATCTTCTGTGTCGGGCGTGCTCAGCGTGAACATCTTGCGGACCCAGAAGCGAAACTGTGGTGTCCCGATAGTGCATGCGTCCGGTTGGTGTAGTACATCCCAGATCTTGTCGAACATGCACTGAGATATGAGGGCTTTGTCACGCTTCCGCGGGGACAGCGATTGTAGGTACGCCATCTCTATACGTTTGTACTGAGTGTATGTAGGAAATCCAGGTTTGTCCGCCGTGTCTATGACTGGTGATGGAGGGCATTCGTCACCGTTCGGGCCATCGGACAGCGCAGGACTGGAAGAACGAGGAAGTCGCTTGTATGGCTTTGATCCGGACCGAGCGCGAGATTTTCGCTTTCGTGAGATGGCAGGCATTACAAAAATAATCTGTTTTGTAGGTTCAAAGAACGTGAAGTAGCTGTGAGGGGATGGTGGTAAATGACACAGGACGATGAGGGTCGAATAAGCTAGTAGCGGCTGACCGTGACGCGATTCCTCACGTGATTAAAAATCAACGAACCAAATATTATAAGTATAAGCATCTATACCAAATGTAAGTAACAGTCGTGAATGTAATGACGATATGTGCAAGATGATTATGTGCAAAGTCCCATGTGCAAGAACGTAAAATGCGTGTGCTGTAAGAATGATATGCAATGAAACAACCCAAGTCCCAATAAGCAAATGATGCTGCATGTCGTGAATGTACGGGTGGCGTGGATAAGTGCTCAACACCCTCCGTTCAATCTGTTCTTAGGTACTGTCTGATTATAATTCGGGAAGCTCCACCCAGTCAGATTAAAGTTAGTATAGGCTTCCTTGTATCTGAAAATAGTTAGTAAACCTCGAAAGTCTTGGTTGGGATCGGGACTTACGTCTCGATATAAGTGGCAGTTGGGAATTCGGGGGGATCACACCCAATGTTGTGCGCATTTGAAGGCTGATAGACGCGAATATAATCGATCGACATGGTGGCAGGGAACTGGAGGTTCTCGAAATCAATCCCTCCGAAATTGAGTGAGAATCCAAGATTGGCTATGATATACTACATAGCGTGGTCAGTATTTTTATGCTTGCTGCGGGCAAAGTTGTTGTGATACCATGGGCTCCTGAGGGATGATACGGGCACCAATTTCGGTCTCAGTATCAGGCCCAAGTCCACCAGAATAGATTGTCCAGACAGCCTCGCCGCTACTAATCCAAGTGATGTATCCAGCATCGAACCTGGAGATACATGTGAGCACAAAGCATAGATTTTGGTCGGACTTCTGCAAACCCTGGTTTGTATTCAAACCCATAGATGCTATAGCAACCCTTATCAAGCTCATAGCAGTCTTGGTCGGTGAGCGAGAGACCACTAGTAGTCTGTTGATACGCTCCTGCAACGCAACTGTTGGGTACAAATTTGGCATGAACAATGAGCACATACCCCCATGGTAAGGATTCAGAACAGTCATGTCTGAATTATAAATCTGCAGATTGTTGGAAGTGTTCAACCATTCGTATCCCGCCTGAGAGAGTCAAATAACAGCCCGATTGACCATAATCCAGACCTACGTTGAAAGGAGCCCATTGTGCCGATTGGGAGACCTTCATGAATTCGTGAGTCAACGCTGATTGAAACTTGAAGTAAGCGAACCTTGCCAATCCCACTATCGACTGTCGCCTCGAAGATATCGATCTCCGGTGCGGAACGACCGACATAATCGCCATTTGCACGGACTGGACCGGGATGTGATTCACCAGGGCAGGTACAAGCTGACAGTCGTTGACCAGGCAAAAATGACTGCAAAAGATGAATGGAGATCTAGGACGATAATTCGTGCAGCGAACTAACCAAGACGCCACCATGATCAGGGTCGCCGTTCTGTACAGCAGCGAGCGGCTTGGATGTCCCAGGATAAGTTTGATTTGGCAACGTGCCGACGTCACAGCTGTCATATGAGTATGGCCACTGGAATAGTCTGATTAATATAACCTCTTCGATAGAGGTTCACATACCAATCCTTCTAAACTAGCACCGAAGCCTGCACGACCTTCGGCAATGGTTGGTTTAAATACTCAAAGCGATGAGACAGAAATGCACGAACCTAGATTTCCCATTGTCCAGCTTGATAGAAAATATTAATCACGTTCTCATATTAAAAAATCCAAACTCACATAGCAGGCCAAAGACCACTTTAATGGCAGGTGTTCAGCAGAACACGATGATCTGACAGCAACCTACTTACTGGACATTGTTAGATCCCGGTAGGATAACGGAAGCTATATCTCAGTGATTAGCAGACATCGGCAGTAAACAACGCACGTGTAGCTCACTCTCAATGAGGCCGCCTGTGAAACAGAATTTATTCCTTTAGGCACTCATTAGCGTCGAAGGTAATATAGAGTCGAACTCGTTACCATGTTTGGACCTACAAGATGATATATGCCTCAGTATGCCACGATGAAATGATCTTGGCTTACCATGCCTGACTTGTATGTAAGATTGTGGTTTGAAGCAGGATCAACCTTCGCCAGCGTTATTTGCAATGCGCCTCCCTTCGTTGTTACTTGGCTTGGATCGTACCATTCCAAATCATCCTATTCAATGTTTTCAGTGCCATACAATCTATGCACACGACCTTGACTGACCGTGCCCCAGTAGTGCAAGCTTGGAGCCTCCCAGTATGGATCGTCTCCGGGATAAAATGACCGTCCTTCAACTTGAAACTCGTCAGAGAAAACAAGGTCCCACATGTCGTTTTGGTTCATGTACGATGCCTTCGTGTATGCTTCCTTCGGAGTATCCACGTCTATGACGCCGCGGTTGCCAGGCATCGATGGAATCTGCCCCGTTGCGTTGGTGCCACCGAGATTAAATCCACTCTGAGGAGTTGGCTTCTTCCTAGATAGGTGACTGACGATTGGGAACACTTTAACCAAGAATATCAACTGTCGAATCTTGCATGCGTCTAATATTGAGATGCACTAACTCACCGAGGCTATGGGAGGAATGTTAGTACAAGCATGTTTATGCAGTGGCACAACTTACAATAACATCAGCATCAATACGACTAAGAGAAACAGGCATCCCAAGTTTGCAATCCCTCGCGCAGTGAAAATGTGGCCTCCCTTGTCACTCTTAAGATCACGCTTTGGGTCTGGAGTGTGAAGGTAATCATCTGGTTCAGGTGTGCCTACATGCAGGGCGCTCGTGTCCCAGTCTTCGGGATTGAGTTGCAAGGCATACTGCAGACAGATGTCACAAATGGTACAAAAAGAAGAGTATTGGCATACTTTATCGGCGAACGAATTCTATTCGCGAGTTTAATCAACCGAGGACATTGGGTATTATTTCTGAAACTTACTTCATACGTCGATGGACTTGGAGACCTGCTTGGTCCTGCAAATCCCGTGTCATACTCGCTCGCTGTTGACGACGACCTGGAACGACCTTGTGCCCTGGGAGGTAGCAAGCTAGTCAACGAGACGCCATATTCCTGTCGCAGCAGCGGAGAGTTCATGTCGTAACAGTGAAAGAGCCAGCTTTACGCTGCCGTTCAGGTTGCCTCAGGAGTATGTAGAGTAAAGAACGTGGTGCAAAAGAACGTGTAGTTAGAAGATGGTCAGTGTGTCGGTAAACTGGGCAAATTGTATTGAAATTAGTGCCCGGCAATTCCTAAGGTTTCCGTAAAGCTTCTCATTCCGTAAAGTCTGTCAGTTCCGTGTGATTGTGTGAAAAGTGAACGAGGCTCTGGCAGTGGCATATGTACTTAGCATGTTCTGCAGTAGTGACAATTTTGATGAAAGGTATACATGGGGTGACGTAGGGGACTGCATGTTATTGTGCCTCATCATGTTGAAGGACTGCATCAGCAAGATCATCTGCCTTGGGATTTCTCGCGGTTACTGCCACCGACAACTTCAAAGTCTGTTGGAGAAAGGATTCTGTAGTAGGTCCTATCGCAGCAACTTTGACGTGATGATATTCTGAAAGTTGAGTGCAATCCTCCGTGCTCGAATTGACCACAGGCAGGGCGAAGTGATTCCGTAGGATTGGCGTCACGAATTCAGCTACCGAAGGGGCGAAGTAGACAATCCATCCCCAGGATGATCCCTCTTCTATATAAATTTCAAAAGTGCTGCAAATCTAAGGCTGAGGAATACTTTCCTTTGACGCGTTCTAAGGCAAGCGATAAATCGTGAGGAAACATGGATGAGCCTTGTGTGGCATAGACCTGGAGCGGGTCTAATGCAACACCAGCCGACTCTAGAATCCTCGGTAATGTGTCACGATTTTTATCTCCAGTGAGGTAGAGAAGTTTTCTGCTTGTCCCATCCGAGGGAAGATCCTTGAGTATGAATCCCGCAAGGCGTTCCGCAGTCCCCGTCTCTGAGCCGCCTCGAATATCTCTGGGTGTATACATAGTAGGTATCTTCTCACACAGATCGCGAAGCGCGACAGATGTAGCTTCTCCGACTGCATAGAACGGCACAGACCACCAGTCTGTTTGGTTGTGAGGTCTGATATGATGTGTTTAGCCAATAGATCATACCAGATTCAGGCTTGAGAGGTGTATTGTTATCAGCAGTGATCAATGCTTGAGCAGCCTCGGACCATGCCTCGACGGCTCGCTGGCTCGTGATTATGATTCCAGAAAGGTTCTGCTTCTCTGGACCGATGCTCAATCTGTGTGCTAGCTCCTCGCGACAAACTATGACGGTCTCTAGTACCGGAACTGATATTGGATGGTATCCGCGAGACCTGAAAGCATTTTCATATCGATCCGGGCTGTCTTGATTGGCAGCTCTCAGAAGCAGGACATTCGACATTGAACCGTGCCAGTATGTTGATAAAAGGTGTTTATGATGAAGAATCTTGTAGAATCTCAGGTACTGATGATCATGAGGGCATGCCTAATCAGTAGTCGTACGTCAGCACAACGTCAGCACGAGATCAACTACCGCATGGAATCTTCCCAAGTACTGCCAGCAGGCCGCCGCTACTACCTGTATATCACGACCCCGAATTATTTAACCCTAATCTTCAACGATTTTCGAGTAAATCACGATGGCTGAGCCAGAACTTTGGTCGTTGCCCGTGGTGCAGATCCTCTTTGCTCGTTCGCCTCCCGCTCCGCTCTCGCCGAAGGACATATGGCGCCAGGATCTTACAGCTCAGATCAACCAGCTGTCAGCTAATCTCAACGTCAGAGCTGGTAAGTATTCAACTCGTCAAGGTGATTAGAAGCCTCTGTTCATGCCGATACCAGTCCTCCACCTACTCAATGATGATTTCAATGGCTGTCACGAGCTTGTACAAACCCAAGAAGGCAATCCCTATTCTGATCACTTGCACTCGATCGCTCATAGGCGTGAGCCCGACTACGAGAACTCCAAGTGGGCTTGTCTGAGATGTCCTATGCGCGGCTGACCACCATTGCCTTAGGTATTGGATTGCAAGTTTCTCTCATGAGCACTTGACGGAGATATACTCGCCTGGTGGCACCATTACTCAGGCCAAGCAGGAAATGACCCAGTTTGTAGATGATGTACAATCTGTTGAGGCTTCTGGAAATGGGGTCGCGGACCATGAGAAGAGGCAGTGGGAAGAAATGACGAAGCTTGCGAGAGTCCTAATTGACTCGGAATAAGAACTTTAGCTTTGAAATCGAGAGACTTGTGATTGTGCGTGGAAGTATCACTGGTACTGATGGTTGCAACCTGGTGTGCTAGCACTCGCTACAACTTGTACTCTGTATGAACCACTGTCAGTCAGGCTCTGAAAGATAAGGCTGATGTCGCGTGGAGGGCCGCCCGCAGGTTCAGAAATACTTGTATCACGCTCTCGAGGTGCGTCGGACGTAAATTTAGTTCGGGAACATCCTGTATGGACCGCTACTCCTGCTCCCGACCACCGATGATACTGATAATTTTCTCATAGGTCGTGAACACGATGCCTCCGCTCATCTGCAGAAGTAAAATTTGAATAACCTCAACGTCATACAATGAAAAACAACGCACAACTAATCTAGCCAGTCGCGGCGTTGTACCAGTCCAAAACCGGAAGATTCCTTCCTCAGTCAAGATCCTATATCCACAGTGGAAAGAGTTACGGTACTGCTGGCGCGCTGATAGTGACTGCATCCGCGTCTTGATCACGCTGTGATTATGGAAAGGATGAGCTCTCATCAGCACATACAGGGGCAGTGCTTACTCCAGCGGCTGTGTCGTATAGACTGTCACCAATCCAGCTACTGCACCAATCCCAAATGTGATCCCTGGAGGCAACTGTCGGCCTGGTCGCGTAGTTCCTTGAACGAACTGTTTGAGAGTCGTGTATGTCGTAAAACGGACTGCAGAGTTGGCTCCTTGACGCATCATCTAGGGTTCACTATTGAGAAATACATATATTATACGCGTCGAAAATACTCACAACGGGAAAGAGCCCTCGGTATATGCCGAGTATGCCTTCCTGTCGGATTATAGACATCGTTCCATGCGCAAGACCGCGATATTGCGGGTTTGGACGTTTAGCGTCATCAATCAATTTGGTCCTGAAATAAGGGACAAGAATGACAGATTGGTAGAGCAAAGAGAAGCGTGCGCATACTTGATAGTCTCTGAAGGGGTAACAGCAATGACGGCCTCCGTCATACCAGCTCCGAGACCAGCTATTTTCATCATCAGATAAATGCAGTCCCCATGTAGAGCCCACATACCAAGTAAACTTCTAGGCGCACTGACATTGCCCTGCAAACATACTCAGCCAATTCCTTCTTCCCGGTAACAGACTAAAATTACCTCTGCGTCTGCCAGCATACTCTTGAAGTGGTCATAGCTCACGAATCGAACACCAGCCTTGACTGAATTGCCTATCACAAGTGCCGAACAGCCCGAATACAAACCCGTTACACCCTTTTCGCGTAAAGTCGAGCGAATGATAGCCAAAGGTGACTCTCGCTGGTGAAAAGAGATAACACACCAGTCAGTTATCATAACGGAAGAAGATAACCCCCCACCTGCCCACCAAACTGTGACCGGGTCTTCACAAATTCAGTCGGGTACGTCACGAATCTATCTTCTGAAGATGAGCAATGCCTCTGGTAGTGGAACATCATTTCACTTACGCCTCTATTGCTCCAGCAGTCGTACCCGCAATCAGAGAGTGGATGGGCTTCTCTTTCTTAATAGAGCTCATTTTGTGGAAGTTGAAGATTCGGACCAAGGGAGGGAATCCAGTTACGACTGTCAAGATTAATGGTGTACTTCGGTTCGACAGTCTTCGACTTCGGTTTCTTCAATCTCAAGGCGAACACGCGTGACACTTCGGGGTTATTGATATTTAGGAGAGGTTTATATGTTGTACGAAATGCGAAGAAAATATTTGGAGTTTGAACTGACATAAAGAGGGGCATAAAATTTCAAATTTAGTCATTGTTTTGTGCAAAATCGAAAATATGAAATATTCGCAGCCATTTTTTCACTGACTATACGTCAACACAAATAAGAAATATGGTCTGGTTTTCAGCGTCTGCTTTAATTTTAAATTTAATTATCACATAAAATTCCGGACGAAACTTGAAGTTTAATCCGCGGCTGTATGCTTGCCAACGTTTTAAGTTTTGTCCAACAATTAGGGGCTGCCAAAATTTTGAAGTTTACGCCAGCAACAAAATGTGATGGCGAAACTACAAGTTTTGCGCTTGGACGAAATAAATCGCCCGATCATCGCCCACCAATAATTCAATTGTCGCCCACTCATCACCCGCAACAAGCGCAAATGGCGACCTCGTTACTTGTGATCCTGAGTGAAATTTCATTTATTACAAAAACAAGCGCTTGTACACAATACTGAGGGTATGAACAAGACAGAATAAAAAATACGACTTGAAAACAAAGCAATAAACTGATCAATCATGAGATGGGGATAGAATTACTGCGTGATGGTCGGAAACCGTCCATCACGCGAAGTGACTGACTACCCAGGTTACCTTAACATTTTCCAGGCGACTCTTGAGCTCTGTCGAGTACATTTTTGCAGGGAAATCAGGATAAATTGAGAAGGGATCGATCGTACAGTTGTGACGATCCAGCAGGAGATGTCTCTGTGCAGCAAACAACAATTCCCCTGTCAGCATGCCATAGGTGTATTTGATGCTGGCAGGGACAGGGGTCAATGTCCGGTCTCCTCGGGGGTAGAAGAGAATTTGGCTGTTCCCCAAGTGTGTCGATGCCCTACTGTATATAACACCTTCGAACTTGAGTGTGGCACGTAGGATTGCTGTTCGTCGTCTCAGGAGGGTATATAGGTCATCAGGCACAGCGCTAGTCATTGTGCAGTCGGATACCCGAATAACATCATTTATGGGGTCCTCAGCGAACTCTTGGCTGGAATTTTCAACGCTCTTGGGTGCATATACTCTATCAAAGATGTCCCTGCACTCTTGAATAACAGGCAGAGAATCCGGTCGAGCGAGCCAGCGGCGAAGCATTGTAGTCTTGATATATGAATGAAGCATCGTGTTCTCGAGCTCCCCTTAGAGACCATTAGTTTACTTGCTTGTTCCATATTTTCATAGTGACCTACCAAATTTGTGATTTACAGGAAGCTGTTGAAGTGTTCCAATCAGGCGCTCGAAAGGAAAACACCACCACGAGTGGGCGGGACTGAATAGGAGTAGGAAGTCGTATATATGGAAGGCTGCATGGTGGTTCGGACGCGGAGAGGAGGTAGGATGTATGTCTTTCAACTTTCCGACGTAACCAACAATGTATGAACGATAGGCTTGTGCCCTTCTTGCAGTCATCGTTCGCGCACATGCAACATAAACTGCACAGACCAGTTCCATTGTATGATCAAGAACAGTTCTAAGGCGGGCAGCAAGTTCAGGAGAAGAGTGCGAAGTACCGGCTCCCCACAAGCTCACAAGGGAAATGGGAAGGTAGACCGTAATAAGCGTTCGCCACTCATCAGCCTTGAGTGTCCCAGCAGATGCCTCGCCAAAATTACTTGGAACTGAACCCAACCAAGTAGGGACGGATGTATCTCGGATGACATTGCGAATGTGTTTGAGTACTTTTGCCATGCCAAATTGATGTTCTTCTTTAGGGGCAGCTAAAGGCTGTTCGCGACGCTGTATAGAAACATTTAGAAACTCAGGACAATGGACATGGTGAACAAAGAGCTTACCCACTCGAGAAGAGCCTTAACATAATCGACTTTAAGTGTTCTACCAGCTTTCTGTGGCATACAACCCAAGGTATTGCAGACAAACTTCAACACACCCACATTCTTGGACAGCAGAGATTTTTTCAACATGTCAAAACATTCATCCAGCTGCCCGTCGATCTGAGAAACAAGGAGGGCGCGAATCGTAGATGTTTGCGTCATTTCCTTGAATGACATTGTCCCAGGAGGTACTTCACCAAAGTCAAGCGGAAATGCTGGTGGGGCCGAAGTGGATGTATTTGACTGTGAAGTCAAACCGAGGAGACTACGAGTGTGATACAGGACTAGACCTTCTAATAAACAGTGCATTGGATCGATGATAAGTTGTCGTGAAGGGTCCCAGTATGATAGACGCCAAAGTTCGGAATAACGCACACCATGCGCCTTAAATATTTTTTCACGGTCAGAGGACGTGGCAGCGTCCCGCCACTGCTCTGTGTATTGCCGAAGTTCATTTCTATCGCGGGGTTCCCAATTCTCGTAGTCCACCCTTCCATAAGTAGACTTGTGGTAGCATTTGCATACACTGCAGTAGAAATGACTACTGACTCCAGCCAGAGAAGAGAGATGATGAGCAGCAGGAAGGTCGCAAACAACGAGGGCAACAGCACTACGAGTTAGCCGACCGGTAGGGTAACACGCAGTTTTTGAAAACTTGATGCCACGCTCCCATGCGTCTACCAAATCGTCGATGAGCGGTCGGATGTAATGGTTGAGGTTCTCGAGAGACGGCTGCTTCGGACCTGGAATGATACCTGCAAGATACATATTCTCCAGCTTATATCTCATATCCAAAGGCAGGTTCAAGCACGCCATGGAGATGATCCCGCAAGACGTACTAGGTCCCCGCACATTCATCCCTTCAGGATTGAAGAAATCTACATGAAAGGCAAAGGCATAGCGTCCTTCCTCTCCTCGATCGATAAAAAGCGTCTCAGGCTTCGGGCCGCCAAACTGACGGAGGAATTGGGCTTCAAATGGATTCTTGACTAAGGATGGAAGAGGGGAGTTAATGGAGTCCATGAAATCGTCACAAGCTTCATCCATCACGGCTTCCACATCTCTCCGAGAGAGAAGACCAGAAAGATAGTCTTTGAAGTCGTGATATATGAAAACCTTCCTCAGACGGAGCTCTCCTTCAACGCCAACAAGTAAAGCCTCGCCGCATTCAATCCCGGGCACAGGACAATGCATGCAATGTTGGGGGTATATTGCGATCCTAGAGCCTGGTGCATATGTCGGAGGATAGGTGCAATGACAACTGCAGACGGCGTATGCGATGGTTTTGTCAGTGAGATGAAATTTCGTCTCTGCGCCTTCCGAGGTCAGAGGAATTTGCTTGAGGATATTTTCATGTGAGGAGCTAAGACTGCCGTCCGACCTCCGAAACGAGAGGAACAATATGATGGAAATTATCTTTATGATGAAATCACAGCTGCGTCTGCTGAGCCCCATGACAACTCTGCATGCCACGCAAAGGAATAAGACGACTTGGCTGATCTCGTCTGAGCGATCAACTGGAGCTTGCTGCAGAGTATCTATTGAAAGATAAGCAAGGAACCGTAGTTGAGTTGACATACTCATGACTTACCAGTATTAATCTTGATGGGCACTTGCAGCACGTCCTGGTAGCTGCCGAACTGGGTAGCCAAATCATCCATCTGTATTTTGAGTGACTTCTTTCGTGCAATTATAACATCTGCCCCTCCATTGACGTTCTCCATAGCTGTGCGAAGCAAAGATAGCTCGCGACCAAGATCATCAAGGTTACAAGGATGCAACGATAAGCGAAAGCACCGCTGAATACGGGAGTCGATATTATCAAGGATAAGCAATGCTTTCACTGTGCGCCGATCGGGCTTCGGCTTTGATACAGTCTCTCTGTCAGCCTTTTCCGTTAGTGGGGCTGACGTGCAATCTGACAACTGCAACCGCTCGAGGCCATCTGACAGGGCAGAAACAGGAACTGCAGGAAGGTTGCATGATACTGGGCGATCCAGATGATTTTTCATTGCAGATGTAAATGATGGGGACGACTGGGGATTATCTGCGGCAAGGGACAAACGTCTGATATCGTCGGTAATAGAGGAGACGGTAGATTCACCAGCGTTGGTAGATGCAGCGCTTTCTGCCTTTACACGCTGGACATGAGCCGACATTGAACGTTCTGCTATCAGCACCCCTCTTGGTGCGCCTTTCTCGTCGTATCCCCCCTTTCTAGTGCACTCCTCACATATGCACCGCGTGAGCGCTGCACGGGATGCGGGCATCGAGCAAACAACGAGCTTGACGGCGACGACAGTATGTACCGTCGTCATCTATGGATCGTGTTGCGAGTAGTGCAGAGTCGGCGACGACAGTATGTACCGTCGTCGTCTATAGATCGTGTTACGAGTAGGCAGAGTCGGCGACAACAGTATGTACCGTCGTTGTCTATAGATCGTGTTGCGAGTAGGCAGAGTCGGCGACAACAGTATGTACCGTCGTTGTCTATAGATCGTGTTGCGAGTAGGCAGAGTGCAAAGAGCCTGAGGTGACCATTTAAATTGAAAAAAAACAAGGGGAAAGTAAAGTGACTTACGATAAAGATCAAGAGTACGAACAACAGAGAACAAGCGATCTTATACAAATAAGAAATGGTAGCAACAAAGTACAAGGTACTTACCTACATGGGATCGATTGAAGTCGGAGTGCCATACGACGAGGATCCAGGACGATGAAGTAGTCGAAGTCCAGCAGACACGACAGTACAGACCATCGCATCGTCGGAGGAGGAGGAGGAGGGGATGGATGGATGGATGCAACAGTACAGACTGTTGTGTCAGGTAGAGGTTGAAGTATAGATTTAGTATGTATACAAGAATAGAATCGAATAGGTAAGAAAGACTTTGAATCAATTCGTCAAAAAGTACAAACAACTGCAAATAAAGTCACGTGCAAGGCAACCCTAGGCCTGGCCTGTCTGTACTTGCTGCTTATCATGTTTTCTCTCGATCTTAAGGTTCTCTGCCTGTCGCGTGCAACGGTCTGTACTGTTGCTCGTCGTCGGTTCTCTTGCTATTGCTCTTGGCCTGTCGCGCGCAACACGCCCACCCCATGCCTGCCTGTCGCGTGCAACAGTCTGTACTGTTGCTCGCCGTCATGTTCTCTTGCTATTGCTCTTGGCCTGTCGCACATGCCATTTCGCCCTTCAGGCGATTCTTTCTGATATTCGGTCACCCCCTTCACCCCATTGTCTCGCAGATTTCGTCGCCCACCTCATGCCATTTCGCCCTTCAGGCGATTTATTCGGTCATCTTCGGTCATCCACTCGTCCTGTTATCTCGCAGATTACGTTGCCCACCCCATGCCATTTCGCCCATCTGGCAAATTTCTCTGGTCTTTGGTCATCCACTCGTCCTGTTATCTTGGGGATTATGCTGCCCATCCCATGCTATTTCACCCGTCAGGTGATTCTCTCTGATCTTCGGCCATCCCTCCACGTTACACGTGGAGGGGTTTACAACCAACACGAGACGACGTTAATATGGTATACTACAACATTTCTACATCACAAGTAGAGGACTTCTTTTCCCGAATCATCGTGTCGCATCCAAGCTCCAGATACCGGTTTCTCCTTCACCGCATCAAAAAATACTCTTTTGGCTTCTGCGGAAATCTCCTCGTGTCGTACCATATCATGAATATCCTCACCGACATCTAAATCTTTGTTCGCCTCTCGAATGACTTCGATGAGTTTTCCTGCCAGTTTGTGTAAGGTCAATATGCTGCTCTGTTCAACCACTTGCTGATGGGCTTCTGGTACTTCATTGAATACCTTAGGACCTCGGAAATTTTTATCCGAAAAGGTGAACACTCGCATCGTTGTCATGTGTTGGGCGAGGCCTCCTGACCATGTTACCACTGTGTCCTGTGAAGGTATGAATTTGTTGACTGCTGCTCAGCTACTGCTTGACTTACGAAGTAGTTTGTTATTAAAAAGCAGATGATAACCGCCAAGGCCCCAAAATGGACCAAGATTTTGAACATGAACGTAACCACGCGCGACATAGGCCAGGATTCTTCAGAGGTGAGAGGTCCCTTTACTGTGCCATAGTTATAGACCCATAAGTTGATTGTGGCCTTTCCGTGGCCTAGCGCTGGTGAAGCACTGGCGACTGTACAGTGTCTGTTAAGATCATGCGTCTTGGGAAAATAATCAGTATCCATCCTACCCTTTGAATCTGACACCTACTGCGATTGTCTGCACCAAGCCTGTATTCGAGTGGCACAGAGTTTCGAACAACTTCCCTGATTTCCTCTCGAATGCATACACTGATCCATGGTCACTCCCCCCGATGATCATTCTTCCTTCTGCCCTGAATGCCACCTGCTTGGGGACAGACACACTCGGAGCAGCAGTCACAAATGTTCGAATAGGTTCCTCGTCACCTTCAAGTCGATACAAAGTAAAACCGTTGGTAGCATTGTCCACTATGAACACACCCCTCTTCTGGTTCACTGCTGCATGTCCGCTGAAAGACGGTCAGTAATACATCTGTCGATGACGTGTCATACACTCTTACATAACCGATTGGCAGCTGTGTTCCTTTACCACTGCGCCGTCATCACCTCTCAGCTTGATGAAGTTCCCGTCGTACAGTCCGAAGACATAGACACATCCGTTGTCTGCAAATGCTACAGACTTTGGCACCGTGTTGTCGAGTCGCACTGAAAACACGGCCTGCAGCTGTGAGTTTGTGTTGAGAACGAGGACTTGAACTATTGTGTCCCTCGTTCCTACTGCAATCCGCGTAGTCGTTTCGGAGGATGTCGAATCCCATACCATGCAAGTTATTTCGAAGCCTGATCCAAGCCTCCTAGCACAAGTCTCTTGAAACTGCATCTGTTGGATATTAGCCGAAGGTTCAACGATGAGGGACGCTCTTACATCTATATGGCTACAACGTAAAAACACAATGTAGCCCAGCCCAGTTCCATAACAAAGGATTTCTGCCATACCCAGTCTTGTTGTGACCCAGACAGCACAGCTGACCGTGCCCCGGGACTCATGGTGATGAGTCGAGCATGTAAGTTCTTTCTGAGATTTGATATCCCAGATTTTAACGCCCTCGGTCCCTGCTTGTCTGTCAGCACCCTCACATAGCAAAATGCGTGTCAAGTTACCTCCGCATGCAAGAGCCTGACCATCGTTAGATATTGCGAGGGCGTGAATGGACCCGCCGTAGGTGGAAATGCGCATTTGATGTTGGAAGTGTCGCTTTGATTTCGTGAAGAGTGACGAGATAAAAGAAAACATTGCGTGCACGATCTGATTGGTTGTAGTCACCAGTTCACCTGCTCACAGCCTACTTATACTGGGAACTTTTTTTTGTTGATTCCATGACGATTTCCTAGCCAATTGTTGATTCCCGGTTTTTGTATCCATCCTTGTTGGTTCCCGGTTTCTGTATCCATCTTTTTGTGAGCGCATTTCAATTCATTTGACCTCACGTAAGATTTCTATTATATTTAGGACTTATGTATTCGACCCTTGTAAGCCACTTCTTTTGTTGACTGTCTTATTGTGTTTAATCTCTATATAGTAGGTTACGTTGAATGGTGTCATTAGGTCATAAATCTCGGTCATAAATCATTACAGTTCATACCCAATATCTTGATCGCCCGCCCTCGTCCCACTCACATCGCCGTACAACATCATGCCCAACAAAACCAACGCTGTCTCTCCTTTTTATGATCAAGAGCCTGGCGCTCCACCTCCCTTCCCTCCTATGCTCACGGACCAGCTTGAACTATTTGACAGTGCTCACCGCTCAACTATGCTCGTTTCCGACGAGATTCTTCCTTCCAGAATCAGTACTGTCGATCCTCCTCAGCATATTAAGCACCGCGAGCACACACCGGCGCCTGAGTTCAAGCTTGCAGCACGGCCATTCAAGAATGATTCCTCTTCCTCGCCATACTCGAAGAGAGTTTCGTTCGAGCGTTCCAGTTCTCGGACGCCCATGCTCTCAGATTATTCGAGTTCATTAGATTCAATGTCGGAAAGTGGCTCCTCAACTTCAACTGAGAGTCTCTCGGATGAATCGAAGATACCAAAGCCCCCTGGTGAACCTGGTCGTCCGGGGCGTGGAGGATACACGCTTAACGAGGCTTTAGACTGGAACCCAAAGGCATATGCTAAATTCAAGGTGAGTGATGTGCTCTCACCACAACGTGCTATTTGCTCATGAACATAAGAAATCTATGCACCACCTCATTGAAGAACATCTCGATACGACCAAGTGCGCTTCTTCCCAAAACCATGCACTCCTGAAAGTTGTGCACGACAAAGTAAGTAAACCACAGATGGCAGTTGTCCACCGATTTATTATTTGTCAGGCTGTCGATGCTTTCCCGGACTTAGAAAACTACAGGGACTTTTGGCCGCTGAATGATATGATCATGATGTGTTTGAAATATACATCAGGTTGTGCTAGGCAGACACAGGCAATGATGGCTGCGGGCAAGTCCAAGAGCAAGACCAAGAAAGATCCATCGAAAGCAAGATGATATTGATCTACAGTAAACTTGGTTCATACTATACCACCATGTATCGTTTTTAGTTGAATTACTAGGGATCGTTGCTCCGAAACGCGCGATGGTAAAATGGTTAACCTTTTATACACAAAGTTCCTTACCGAATGGCCCTGGAGGACTTGACCCCTACCAAACGTGAGATAGTGCACACATATTAATATTCAACATCTATGACCCCTACCAAACATGAGATAACGCACATATTCAACATCTGTGACTCGTTTAAATTTTCCGATGAAGTCTCACCTGATAATGAAGCTTATTCCTGTGTACTAGCGCTCACGATGCTTGTGGCAAGAACGGCGCCATCAAGGCAAAACTTCATAGTGTATTACATACAAATCATTCTATATATTACTCTGCATCAAACTACCTCGCCGCCGCTGATGATCCTGGAAGCCAGCCGGTGGTTTACCCGAGTGCTCAAGGGCTTCACGACGATGAGAGTACGTGGGAGCTTTGCTTGACGATGATGTTTAATGGTTCGTATAAAACTGATGGATTCTTGGTCAACGAGGACTGTAATGACTGTCCAGTGATGATGCTTACCGATCCATGATGAAGTCTGCGAGTGAATTGTCCCTGCTTCGCATGTTCACAACATGGCCGGCGCTGGAACCAATCCTCATAACGACTGCATCACCTCGGAATATGTGGTCAGTGCTGAGAAGCTGATTGGTTCTCAGATGGCGGTGCCGCTTGAAGAAAACACAAAATTGATAAGTGTGTCTTCCTTCATGCAGGGTGACACCACAGTTATGAACATAAGGCTGCACGGTTGCACAATCCATGAGGCTCTCGGGAACGGGAAAGCGTTTCGCCCTGCGCGAGCGATCAGAGCATTGTGTCAACACGGTGACCTGACAAGGTTTACTCCAGGATGAAGAATACAGCCTACACCGCAAATGAAGTTCAGCAGTCTGTATAGCGGTCAGTATAAATCAAGAGAAGCGAGATGATAGCAGCTTACGGATGACGTGGGGAAGACATAAACGCGAGTATTGACCATTGCACAGGAATGACAAATGAAAATTAGATAGGCGACCAGCGCTTAGAACAAGGAGTGGCTTGAAAGTGGGCGGTAAAAGTGGGCGATGAAAGTGGGCGATGAAAGTGGGCGATCTTATAGTAGTTTTTTAGTACTTACCTTGAACTGAATGTATCTCGCCCAGAGCGCAGAGCATCCCGAAGAGTTGAATTGATGAACCGATCACCATATCTATTGTCTTTATTTGTTCCGCAGAATGCGGGGATCAGAACAATAATTATGGTTTCGTAAACATCTTGCATGCCTAGGCTTTTTGTGTTTTTCATTTTGCATTTATGACACACCCAAAATGACAACGCTCGAGGCCCTGAAAAATGATAATAGAACGTCGTCAGGGTGAATCGTGAATCACTAGTGACCGAAAAGTTAGAATAATAAAGTCTAAATACAATAATGGTGGACATACATAAGTAGGATCCATGCTGAGCCCAAAAGTCAAACATTCACGACGCCGACTCCCATTACCATGTCAGAAACACAGCACTATGTTCACAACGAGCAAGAGAACATACAAACAGCCAGTGACATAGGCTTGTTCGAAGACGACGATATGGAAGGTGCTGAGAGTCGGACATCCCAGCTTGATACAGCACAATACAGAGTATGTCCATATTCATTGAGCGAGCGAGAATCATGCCGGGCTCAGTATCTGTTCCAGGTATCGGAAGAGGCCTCCCGGATGGACTTCGAAGAGCCTTTGAATGATGTCACAGGCCAGTCATCAACTTGGACAACTCAGTTGCACAAGAGAGGGACCTCCCGGATGGACTTGGACGATGTCGCAAGCCAGACAAGGACAGCTCTGCCCGACAAGAGGGAAAAGCGAGCCGCCCATTCGGTATGTCTAGGTAATATGATTCAAGGTTAATGTTAGATTTCGTTTTATCAGGTACTACCTGACAAGCGTCGCATCAAAGAAGTCGACTACTCAGAGACACTACGCCAAACTGTGTACAGTCAGGGGGAACTGATCCACAATATGCAAACGGTCCGTAGTATCTCACTGGAGATTTTTTAATATCTGACGTGGCCGCTGTAGCAAGTGGAAAATCAAAAGGCTGAACATGAGCAAAACATGAACGAGATGAAACGTCAATGGGAAACAACCCTGAGAGAGCGGCAAGAGCAACTAGCAGAGGCCCAGGAGGAAATTGAGGTAATTCCTGCTGCAGCGTGTGACCACTAGACGTACGCTCATGAGCATGACAGAGGACACGCGTCCAGCAGCACCTACTTGAAGAACATATCAAAGAAACTCGGGAGGGACTCGGCCAGGCTAATCAGGAAGCAATAAACGCCGTTATGCACAAAATCCAGCAGGACGCTCGCGATCACTTGGTGCAAGCACGGATACAGCAAGAAGCAGAGCTGCGTGAAAACCTGGCCCGACGTGAGCAAGAGTTGAAGAGACAGACAAACGAAGAGGTGAGATGGATAATACGACAGAAAAACAGTTCGTTAACAATAAACAGTTGCGAGAGCGCGAGAATACGATACTCGCTGAGATGGATCAAAGGTTACAGCAAGAAATGCTCAAGTTGAAGGCGAGAACATGTTTCGTATACAAATGAAAATATACTGAAATACTCACCAGGCAGAAAAAGAGAGCGAGGTGGCCAAGATGGAATGGAGATTTTCCAGGCGTCGCGGGCCTCAGAATGAGGATATAGATATGAACAACCCCACTATGCCAGGAGATGCGGGACAACCATCATCTCCGTACGCAAAATCACGATCAGGTACCTTATGCTATGATGCAATTAAGAGAATTAAGAAAACTCGGGGAATGTCACATAGAGTTCACCTTGTATCGGTAGTATCGGAGGTAAGTGTCCGGTGCTGTTGACTGCGATTTAAACCTACACAGTGATAGGTGGACGAAGAGGAAATACCTTGAGAACAGTCGTCCGAACAAGACGCACCACCACATCTACAACACGATACACATCCTGCTACAGCGATGGAAGATGCGATTGCGAGAGGTGTAGAAGCTGCGCTGAGACGCGTTCTAATCGACAAAGAATTTCCAGTCACCAAAAAGCACAGTCCCCAGAGAAGAAAGACGGAGGAAAAAGAACTCCAGCAAGAGAAGGCAGCCGAGAAAAACTACGAAAGAGACTTCCTTTTGGTAAGCCAAAATATGGTATGGGACGCTGTGACTTACAGTGATGTATAGGGAGAAGTGCGGCGTCTCTTCAAGGACGTTTTCAACATTTCTCAAGACGCCGATTTCATACTTCATCAGGCGGCTAGTCGTGAGGATGTCTACGCATATGAATATGAAGACGGCCCAGGTCCCAATTGCCAAGATCTCGCCTTTGATCTTACATGTGGGCTCAAAAGCCCCTGGAACGATAAAGTCATTGGCTTGCTCCTTGCAGAATTGCAGAGAAGGGGTGTGGAAGAGAGCTGGCCGTTCCGAAGGTCAGAGGCGTATTTTAGGGAGGTTCTTCAACACCACTACAAGCGCCTGTGTACAGTCTGGACAGTTGCACAACCCAAGGTTACAGCGAAGGGTGGATTGGAGACTCCTGCAGAAGTGGAACAGAGGCTGATAATGAAGAAGGATGGGACATTGAAAGCGACTCGTCAGACAACACGTCGGAAAAATGTATGTTCAAGCGCTCCATATTATTCTGTTGCTGATGCCTTCTCAGAAATATCTTCGCAGAGTTACGGTTCTTAACCATCTCGTTGGGTACAAGGCCGACGAAAACGAGGAAGACCTCCCAGCTTGGAAGTGGCTTCAACAACTAGTCGGGACGTTAGGAGAAGGCGGCATGAGTCCAGAGGAGAGTGACATCGAAAACGATATCGAAACAGTTCTTCGTGTCAAGAACATGACTTGGCGCCGAGCGATTGAACGGGAATTGGATATTATCGATCAACAAAGAATCGTGGATGTCGATATTTTTGCCCCCCAAGGTTCAAAGCTGATGAAACGGATACGCTCGGCTGGGAATCCAATGACATCCAGAACGCAAGTCGACGGATTACCTAAAGCATTGTACAACGAGGATTGGCTTGCAGGTTTGACAAAGCGTGAAGTTGAGAGGTTATCAATCTCAGATGAAGCATTTAAATGGGTGAGAGTCACGGTTGTGTAGTGTTGAACAATGTACTGCAGGCAAAAGAACATGTAATTTTGGGTAGACGACAGCGCTGTACGAGGAAATTAAAGTCAGGATAGCGATGGAATTAAAGTGAGTACATACCAGTCTGTGTCCCGAACTCATCCCTTGAATTGGTGCTAGGGATCGATACACGGCGGTACATACTGCCGTGTCAGGACTCTGGGACGAGGACATTCTACCATCAGCACCCCTTTCAGTGTGCCTTTTTCATCATCCGGCCTTTCCAATGCACTCCAGGCATCGAGGGAATGAGGAGCTTGACGGCGACGACAGGACCGTTGTATCCACCAGCTGAAGTCCAGCAGACACGACAGTACAGACTGTCGTGTCGGAGGAGAGGATAAGGGGCCAGATGCGACGATAGCATGGACCGTCGTATCCACCAGTCGAAGTCCAGCAGACACGACAGTACAGACCGTCGTGTCGGAGGAGGGGGGGAGGAGGGGATAAACGCAACAGTACAGACTGTTGCGTCAGGTAGAGGTTGAAGTATAGATTTAGTATGTATACAAGAATAGAATCGAATAGGTAAGAAAGACTTTGAATCAATTCGTCAAAAAGTACAAACATCTGTAAACAAAGTCACGTGCAAGAAAACTCAACCCCGACTCAAAGTCTCAACCTTTGAAAGTATAACTCCAAAACGATCTATATTTAGGGCTCAGCAGTCTGTACTGCTGAGTCTTCTCTTCAACTCATAACCTCCATCGCCTAGCGGTTTGTACTGCTAGGCGTGGGCGTGTTCCATGCGACTACCTCAGCATATCCCGATATCGGCACCCTCGAATTTAAACCCCGCAGGCTCTTGTTATTGTTCAGCTGCGCCCAACGGGTCCACAACTTGCTTGTCACGTTCTCTTGATCTTGTTCTCTGCCTATCGCGTGCAACCGTCTGTACTGTTGCCTGCCGTGTTCTCTCACTCTTGTTCTTGGTCTGTCGCGTGCAACGGTTTGTACTGTCGCACGTTTTCTTCCATCGCCCACTCCTCAGTCGCAAAGCACTATGCCGCCCATGGAGACTCCCAAGCTCCGTGTATTCGTGCACGAAAACCAAACTTTCACATCCTTCAATGCGTCGTCGCTTCCTGCCACGATCCCTCCTATTCCTCGGCCCTGGAATCCCAACCTCAAGTCCAATTCTTCCTCCGACAATATCAAAGATGCGCTGACCACGCAATGGGCTTACGAGACACGCCCATGGTTTCCCCTTGTCGCGTCAAACCCTCATTTCGACAGAGCTGTCTTTTCCTGCCTGAATCATTTGCTCTACTCCTTGCCCATAGAGTCTACACTCGACGGTCGCTATATCTTGCGTGGAGACGTTCGGCGAGAATGGCAGAGTCTAGAGCAAAAGTTACTCTGGTGCTCGCAACGGTTAGCAGTGAACATGCATTTTCCCTGGTACGGCCAGGCCCCAAGACCACCCAAAGACTATGGGTACCTGAGGCCCCAGGTTGATGCGAAGCTTGCAAAGAAGGTTGCTATGAGATCTCACGACGCATTCTTAGGTATGTTACTCGTATATATTCGCTGATAATGTCTGATTGCGTGTATTCACAGGAATCTCAGCTCTCTGCACATACTTCATTATGGCTCATCGGTATCGACCCCATAACGATTCCCCAACCTGGACTTCTCTCTTAATAAACGACCCTCAATGTCCTATCCTATCTGCATGGGTGATGGAACTCTCCCGCACATTTGTTGGGGATCTTACAGATGTCGTACCACGCAATGGTATGATTATCAATGGTGCTTATAGTCTGGCCTGGGACACAGATGTGATCATGTTTGAACATTTCAAAGTTCTGATCTGGGTTTATTGGCCTCCTGACATTCCCGGCAACAAGACATGGAAACGCTACATTCCCTCAGCAGAAGATCTCGCAGGAGCGACTTGCGCTACTTCGGCTTCGCCCGATTTGCAGAACAATGACGCCTGGGGTGCTACTTAGGCTTGGCCCGATTTGTAGAACAATGACGCCTGGGGTGTTCAGGCTGATTCTCATTTTTGGCTTTCCCAGTCAAATGATATGTGGGACCCCGAACCAAGCCAACCAGCACCGTTGTCCACTCAACCTCAACAAGACCTCTCCCGTTTTCCCCTTCCCCATAAAAATAGTGGGCAGAGGCATGGCGAAGATTGGTCTGCGTTTTTTGCGTGCAGGGCCTTGCAGAACGCGAAGAAGGAGGAGAAAGAGACTCCATCTCAACGACAGGCTCGTCTGAGTCGTCAACGTTCAGCCGAGAATCACAGCCTTCCCGGCAGGTCCAGTAGGGTTTGGGTGTTTGAATGGCAACCTCAAGATGATGCCAATGATTTCATGTTGCGCACCCACATCACGAAGGCTGGGGTTGAGGAGATTTGGGGAAATTACAGCAAGTCCACCAGGATCTTCGATTCCTTCTCCAATCAATGGGACTTGTGTCTCGCACTCGACCCCACTGGCATCCCTGACAGCGATGATCGGGAAGATGACGAAGATATCATGCCTCCCCTCCCCATAACAACCCCTTCCCAGGTTCCACCTCCCGCCCCTTCCAGTTTTGCCGATGATATATATACATACTTCGGCAGCGAAGTTTCACTTTCATCAAGATATACATTTATTGAAGGATTCGTTCCCGTCTTGCATCATCACTTCGGATATTGAATCACCGCTCCTACCTCCGCTCCCTCGGCCATATCGTTCCTACCAGCGAGCGACTGGATTAAATCAGCAAAATGGGATCAACTTCGCAAGCTCCTTGGTGATTCAACAGCAGAAACGGGTTCGATCACAGAGCCACAACGCCAATGCATCACGAAGTTCATTGCATATCTCGTCAACATGAAAGAATCCAACTTGAATACAATCCCACCTGACCTTTGGGATCTTGGACCCCTGTCGTCTCTACAAATTTCACATCCTTATATTTGTGTCTCTCTCGCGCAGCTATCGCAATGTCGATATTATATAATCGAGCCCCGCGAGTCCCCAAACCTTGTCGTTTGGACTCTGGCTGTCCTCAACCCCGCAACTGCTGTAATGTGCCTCCATCGTGATTGGGGCTCAGACATGAAGCAGATTGCGTTAGCTTTACTTCAACGAGGTATTGCATTCAGGACCTTACAGCAAATGACTGTCGCACCCAACCGGCGCCGCCCCCTTTCTGAACTTCGTACTTACACATTGGGACGTCGACGACCCCCCTTCAATCCCCTATATGCTGATTACATCGTGTATGAACAGCTACGCCATGAATTCATGAATCTTCCCCGGGCGAGGGCTGCGTTCCTGCATGGAGGACTCGTATGGCGGTTGGCTTTGCATAGCCTTGGTTTCGACCATCTTCCATCTGTCCTCGACGGTATTTCAACGGAAGCCGTTCCGTTTGGCGAGTTATTGATTGGCGATGGTGGTCAGACTCACTACAACGATGGGTTGTCAGAGGAGGAAATCGATTTTATGTGTGGAATGTACTACATAGAACACCGTAAGCTTGCTACTGTCCCATCAGTACTTACTAATAACCACGCTTCTAGGTGACGGACAGGAGGTAGTTTCATGGTGGCCTCGGCCCAATGCTTGGAATGTGTCGGGCTTGAATGTTGGCTTTTGGTCTGCTCGCTGCGAAGATTGGTTCCAAGGACGTCTTGGCAACATTCGAGAAGGGGTTTCTCATATGCAACATTCGCTCACTAAGGACGCCAATGGTCCAATGACCTCCGCACAATGGAATAGTGCTGCTGTGGTCCAGTCCTGAACCATGGTTCGAACCGGACTTTTGGTCCGGTTCCCCTGTGGTTCGGTCCACGGTCCAGGTATCAGCCAGAACCGGACCATAGTACGGTTCTCGGTTCTGGCATTGGGCGAACGGTTCGACTTTGGTTCGGACGGGTCCCGAACCGTTCCGAACCCCGAACCGATATGACGTGAAAATACTTGTTCATGGCAGGGGCAACGCTGGACCTAAATATTAACTCTAGGCGCTATGTATAGTACGACATTCCTAACGATGACATCAATGTTGCCTCGTCCCATCCGCCACCCTCGCCGTTGTAATTAACCACCACAACCCCATCTAGAATAGCCTATGGTATTATTCCTTGTTCGACCCAATCCAACTCGTCAAAATCAAAAGCATTTCCCTCGAGCACTTCAACTTCGTTAACGTTGTGAACTTCTTCAGTCCTTTTCAACTCCTCGAGAGCTGCAAATTCAGCAGCACTATCATCAGGCGAGATACTCTCTGGACCAGCAAGCAAGTCACATCTGCATCGCGCCTTTCGCGCGAGCTCTGCCAAAAACTGGCAAAACCGGTTTTGCTAAACCGGTTGGCAAAATCCCTCAAATCTCACTT
Source organism: Suillus subluteus (assembly GCA_016647755.1). Taxonomy (NCBI): domain Eukaryota; kingdom Fungi; phylum Basidiomycota; class Agaricomycetes; order Boletales; family Suillaceae; genus Suillus; species Suillus subluteus. The sequence goes on along the minus strand of JABBWI010000107.1, from coordinate 17,611 downwards.
CAGCGATGTAAGCTCTACTCATTTGTGTCGTCCAACAGGATGTTCACGTACTCCCTCAATACCTAGTTTATCAACGCTCAATGCATTACAGACCCATATTCGAAGTTCTCCAATTCCAACTCGACATTCTGCACTCCCGTTTGTCCCTCTGCTCCACTTATTCCTTCATTTCAGATGCCCACACTCTCATTTGTTCTCCTCTTAAGCGGTTACTGTCACTCTCGCTCATCCTATGAAATGCACAGTTCACATTCCCTACTTTACGTTGTTCCGGTTTCTCGATTTCATCAATATATCAATCACTTCATCTCTTTGGGACGGAGTATTTTTATGGATGGAAGAAAATGTTCCTTTGGTGAACGGCAGATTTCTGTCTGATTCTCCCTCTCCCAACTGGCTGTTCGTTCCTCAAGCTTGTCAGCGACCTTCATCTATCTATTTACCATTGCATCCATCCGATCACGCCATTGCTTACATATGAACGACCAAACTGGAGCCATAATATATTCATCAACTCTGTTCACATCACTTGTGATTGACGAGGACTCGACAAAAAAAATTCACTCACTACTGGACATTTTAGGGTTCGGTTCGCGTTCGAACCCAAAAAAAACCGAACCTGACCGCTCCGAACGGTTCGCGAAGGTTCGGTCCAGGGTTCATCGACTCTGGTAGAACTGGACCCAGGTTCGGTTCTCGGTTCTTGCTTAACCCCCGTTGAACCGGACTGAACCGGACCGCGGCAGCACTACAATGGAAGTGCTCCCTTAAATTTCAACCTGCTACCAATAAGATCATGCGCAACGTTTCGGCAGCAAGTTATGATTTCATGACAAGAGCACCAGGTAAGAGCTTCCCCACTTCCTTTCTCATTCACGCTCACGAGGTTTGCATAGTTTGGCGCACATAGTTTTACATTGCTACATTGCTACATTTGTATGATATAGACATTTTTGCTAATCTCAGTGTGGTGTGATCGCCGTTTGCGGGTGATGAGTGGGCGACAATTGAATTATTGGTGGGCGATGATCGGGCGATTTATTTCGTCCAAGCGCAAAACTTGTAGTTTCGCCATCACATTTTGTCGCTGGCGTAAACTTCAAACTTTTGGCAGCCCCTAATTGTTGGACAAAACTTAAAACGTTGGCAAGCATACAGCCGCAGATTAAACTTCAAGTTTCGTCCGAAGTTTTATGTGATAATTAAATTTAAAATTAAAGCAGACGCTGAAAACCAGACCATATTTCTTATTTGTGTTGACGTATAGTCAGTGAAAAAATGGCTGCGAATATTTCATATTTTCGATTTTGCACAAAACAATGACTAAATTTGAAGTTACATGCCCCTCTTTATGTCATTTCAAACTTCAAATATTTTCTTCGCATTTCGCACAACATAGAAACCTCTCCTAAATATCAATAACCCCGAAGTGTGACGGCATCACGCCCATCAACAACGTGCCGCGGAGTTGGAAATTTGCTTTATTTTCGATAACAAGTCACAAAGGCGAGTGCCAGAACCTTGCGGGTTTTTGCACAAACCACTCACTTATTTTGTGAATCAAATAATTTATGGAATACAATCTATTCGTTTCTCTCATCGTTCGAAAAACGTGCCTCACACATAAACCCTTCAAAGGCCCAGCTAAGACTAAACTGTCCAAGTCACCATAGCCTATATCACTAATCCCAGTTTAATATCACATCGTCACGACCGTGGTCAACTTGACCAGAGAGGCCATCGATGGAACTCTCCAACTCTTCTTGGTCGGATATCGTCTTTGCAAAACAAACGTCAATCATGCCTGCACCGCGCAAGTTGGCCTCCGTCGGATGCTCCACATCTTCCAGAACTTCGTTGACAGAGGCTGAATGATGACCCAGCCACAAGAGTTGCAATGCACCTGTACTCTGGATGGCAGTCTGACTATCGCTGGATACGTTGCATGCTCTTGTCATGGATAGAGCCAATGCTATCATGATCACCGATGCAGATATCGCAAAGGACAGCTGGAGTGACTCATATTCGATAAATTGCCACGGCGTAGATACCATTGCGGACTCACAGGAATGATATTGATCTACCACACGGTTCATCAGTCAAATGGAAGAAAATTCAGTGCAGTTCATACTGACATTGAGGCGTAGGCGAATTATCTCCTCGTCAATATAGGCCATTCCGTTCCCAGGTTGAATGCCTCCATTGGACGTGCCTATTTTTCCCGCTAAACATGCGACACGGCATAAGCATAAGACAATGCTTGAGAAAGCCACATCCACTTACCTATCCAGATGAGTTGTGCGGCTACTCGCGCAATAGCAGCTTCGAGTTGATCCGGGCTCAAAACGAAAGCCGAAACGGGAAGACCCAACAGCGAGGCGTTTACATACTCGGCGGTGAGATTTAAGCCTACCAATGACATGATGTACCTATAAAATCGAACCAGGAGTAAGACATTGCAGCATAGGAGTGAAGGTAAGGTTTTAACTCATCAGCCATCGAGGGTTCGGACCCGGAACCTCCAATCGAAAACGAATGCCCACTACTGACCGATGACGCCAGAGCCGGATTACTAATCTTAGGTATGCAGTACATCATCAAACTGTCTCGACCCCTCAAAATGAGCTTCAACGCACCGCGGATTGCCAAACATTAGATATCCATTGGGTAATCTCCCACTGCCCGGATGATTGTGAGGCAGACACGGGATTCCAGTTCTGCAGACTGTTGGTTTGCACGTCAAGCACCGCATCTGCCCTCACGTTCGATAGCGAGCATTGTATAAAATAGACTTCAAGGACCCCCGCTACAGAATATCTGTGTTATCATGTAAGTATTAAAAACAAGTCAACGCACAAGAATTATTCATTTCCCAAGGCACCGGTACACCGAACGTTTCTTGCACTGAGGGATCGATGTCTAATAGTGTAGAGACCATAAAGAAGACGCCAGTCTGGTTTATTGAAAAATTCAAGAACTGATGTGAGACAATTGTCAGAGAGTATTTACGGCGCCCATGGATGATTTCGGAGAAGCCTCACCTCGCTCATAGGTTCTCCAGTAGAAGAAATACCGGGGTGAATTACTTGTATTTGGTCTGACCCTATGAACATTTCTAAACACAGAGAAAACCATTCAAAACTATGATGACATACAGGGAGGGTTTAAGGGGAGAAAATCGATAAAAGTTCCATTGCCAACCGAAGAACTTCCCGTGATCATTGGCTGACCTGTGGTGTTATCCAAAGAGTACAATATATTGGGAAGTAGTCCACAACGCGAAGTTATCGTTGTTGCATTCACGGTTGCATTTCCTAATATGGCATTTGTTATTGGGGTGTCGTAGATTGTAGTGTTGGATAATCCAGCAGAGACCACTCCAGGCAATTGATTGAGAACCAGTAAGGATGCAGTAATGGCTGCCCAGTTCACGTCATATACATTTTGGCCGTTTACGCTGACAGAGTCGGAGGCATCTGGTAGGTTGTTTAACCATGCTAGTGTTGTTGGCACAGAAGTCGACATAGAAGTATTGAACGTTTGTAACTGTAAGAGGGTGGAAGAGGTGACATGTAGCACAGAGATGCTTGCCAGGTAGACCGTCACAGCAGAAGTCATCCACCATGAGGCAGGGATGTCAATTTGTTGCCAGACGCTACTGAGTGCGGAACCGAGGCCCGTCCATGCACCAGAGATATCGTGAATGGCAGTCAACTTCTGACGGCGTGCTAGCGTTCTTGACATCGCAAGCCGTTGTGTGAGGAAGAGTAGAACAGCCGTGTAAATCTAGATGAGGTCTTTTGATTGGTATGCCTATCAGCTAAAGGAGGTCACGTACCGTGTAAAATGCTTGCAGTGAAGCACTCAGTACCACAGGCCAAAAATCGGTGTTCATTGATGTCAATGGGAGGGTCATACGATGTTCCCATTGGAAGATATAAAAGATAACAAGGACGACGTGTATCACGACCAGTATGACATGCAGCATGTAACATGTATCAGCAGAGGATGATCCATCGAGTGCATTTCCTGAGAGCTTTTCCGAGTAAGACTTCCAGGACACTGGAGGAGATGTAGCTGTTAGCATGCAACACCAATTAACATGATAATATCATACCAAACCAAGTCCTTGGCGACTGCATAGCAGGGTGGTTGTCGTTTGTGGCTGACATGAACCACTTGCCGAAGGGATCCAGAAACGTTACCAGGGAGGAAGACAGAGGAGATGGTACACTACTATTAGTATGAATGAACAGGTTGACGTCTATATATCTAAAAAGAACATGCTTGGCATCACGTTTTACAGAGATATGGGAACCGCTGATTGGGATAAGAACTGGGAATGACCGAGTACCATCATATCAAGGGCGGCTGATGGATTGATCATCTTCATGGTGGACTACCCAACATCAGCTGGGTAACGTGAGAGTCGGTGAGACTGTGCTGGCAGTGGTACATATAACAGTGACTAACAAGTAGCCTATTCAAATGCGCGGGGATGCAACCATGATACGCAGTATGGAAAAGCGAGAGTGAACTATTTTGAGTACTTCAGTTCAAACCCTTTACTAGTCAGAGGTCGCGGGCGTGAATTCCGTAACAAATCACCAGGGGGTTTGTTGTTGATATGAATCGACCTTAGTAACGATCTGACCAAGGGCCTGGAGGAGCCTGGTAGACACAATAGCACCCGATGCCGGCGGTATCTCGTGCTTAATGTATGTATATAGATAAAGACATTGCTCAGCCTAGCGCTGATGGTCCGTCCCGGGATGCTGATCATCTTTGTGGCGGACCACCCAACATCCACCATGTGTGAGCGGCTTCTCAATCCCGCTCCTGTGGAAATGGTCACATCAGTATCGGTAAAATTTCCCCAGAGATAAGTACAGCGCATGGTCAATCGATCGCTCACTAGCACTATCCACGTGCGGTAGTGCCACACCTTTGAACGTGGTTGTCTGGAGTTGTCTCCACTCGAATCCCGTGGAATGACGCACATGGCGTCATTCTCTCCAGCGGCCTCGATATGCATATACTGTAAGACAAAGTTGAACTCCTCTATTCAAGTCAACAATCGCCGCCCAATCACAACCAACCCCGTAATCGAGATCTGTACACTGTACATTAGTAAATAGTCAACATGTCCAGCTCACAAAACAATACCAACAACGCCGCATTGAACACTTCTAGCCCGCAGCATCAACTTAACGATTCTTCCCAGCCACTACGTTCCGGATCGCGTGCCACCGTACAGACTTAGGCCTACTTGCCCGCGAATATCGAACATATGTTCTCCTCTGCGATTCATAGTAATGATACTTCTACGCAGTCGGATGATGCATACCCCACTCGTGCTACCTTAGGCACGTCATCTGCCGGGCAGACTCGCATGAGAGCTCGGGCTCGTGGTAACACTGCCTTCACCACACTCGGCGTTCAACCTACGCCAGAAGGTGTTAGCCATTTGATAGCCAGTCACTGACGCATACAGTATTACAGATGGAATCGCAATTGAATATTGATGGGCAGCCCAACCCACCCGGGGGCCATGCTGGGTTCGGTGACGGAGAAACGCAAAAGGCAAGTCGTGTGCTATGGACAATTACTAGTCTAAGCTTATTTCCTTTATAGGTCATCAGCGAGCACACTAAAAACTTTGAGGAATTAGATGACCATGGGGAGTTGAGGCAGGGAAGCGGCTGCCTTAGGGAACGCACGAGCAGCTCATAATTGAGGAATGATGATCATTGCATGACAAGTAGACTAGCTGGACATTATCCTGGATATGTAGTACGATCGAGTTGTAGCATAACAGAATCGCAACTCTTGCGTAAGGATTATGCCGTGACAGTAACTAGGGGATAAAGGCACTGACACTAGTTGGTCAACTGTCCATCACAAACAGCCCGAACAACTTGTCTCATACATGCATTTGATACAAAAACTATAGATGCAAGTAACAACAGCCAGAAGTAAAATAAAGTTAGTACAGCTGATCGCTGTGCTCACGACATGAATAGATAGTCAACACCTGCTGAAAAATTTCAACAGCCACTACTGCTGTTGTCCCTCGAGCTTCTTCTTGCCTGAAGCAGCTGTCAAGCTCTTGTGGATAAATGGCAATACACCTCCTCCAGCGATTGTTGCGCGAACAAGGATATCGAGTTCTTCATCTCCTCGGATGGCAAGTTGTAAATGCCGGGGTGTTATACGTTTGACGCGCAAGTCCTTGGATGCATTTCCTGACAACGGGTGTGAGAACGAGTGCCTTCAATCCGGATTGACCTACTCACCAGCAAGCTCAAGCACTTCAGCAGTGAGATACTCCAATATTGCACTGGTATAAACAGCAGCCTTCGCTCCAATACGCACATTATGCTGCGTGCGCTGTTTCAGGTAACGATGGATACGACCAACGGGAAACTAAAGGAGGGAAAAAGAAAAAGGGGCTATATCAGGAAAATCGATCAATGGAAGATACACTCAAGACGGACCTGAAGGCCAGCTTTCTGACTACGAGTCTGTATCGTTCTTGGTGTCGTTGTCGTACCAGATCCTGCAACCCCTCCTGCTGCTTGAGTGGGCGCGCCAGACTTAGACTTCCCTCCGGTAGATTTGGGTGCCATGTGTGAGAGTGTGCAATGTTTTACTCTAGAAAGGTCTTGTATGCGCTACCGGCAGTCAACCAGGATTACGGCAGGGTTGCAACGAAAGATGGAGAACTTACAAGAAAGTAGAATGGTGTACAAACACGTTGGTGTAGCACGAAGAGTTTGAGGGGTGTGATCACTCAGACTATTTGGCGTGAAAAACAAGCAAGCAGTGACCAGCGAATGTGAGAAATGCAGTCAACAAGGACGCGAAGGGTGTTATGATGGCAGTAAGAGGCAGAGTCGCGTCTTTGTTTAGGGTCGGCAATTCGGTGTTGTTGAGAATTCTAATTTTGGCCTTATTTGTGACGCGTGTAGTCACGTGACGTGAGCCCACGATGAGGGACTCACTGAAAGTTGGCTTGAGCAACTTGGGACTGGAATCTGCGTAGTGGCTTGGTGACTTTGCAGTATATCCCAGGTAGGAATTAACATCTAGCAGGTATGATCACTAATCTGTATCATCTATCTAGTTTGATAAGAATCTCATGATGAGCTCGAGCACTCCATACTTGGACGCATTGTCGAAACACTTTCCAGCGGAATGCTCGTCCATCATAGACTCCCTGAGTTCCGAGCATGCCCGCTCTACTGTGGACACGCTATTTGCATTTGCGTTTGGCGGTGATTGTCCCACAGACATGTCGGCCCTCGGCCAACTCGGGTGGGCACGAGATCAACCCGCCGCCATGAGGGCGATTCAAGACCTGGCTGTACAGAAAGGCACAAAACGCGGGCGAGCAGCCAGCACTGATGAAGAAGGCGTCGGTTCAAACTCCAAGCGCCCAAAAACTACGGATGTAGACGACCGGCCCATTTTTACACTCCCTTCGATATCCACGACCTCGCCTGTTCGCAAAAAAGTTGACATCACGATTCACGAAAAAACGATACGCTTTATAAATCCTTCATCTCGTGTGGTTGAGGCATCAATCTCAATTTCTAATATTTCACGAACATTCCTGGTACCAACGCGCGGAAAAGCAAAGCAGCACTGGACAGTCGTCATGCTATCCAGCGATGTACCTGGAAAGGGTAGGGCCACAACTTCTAACCCACACCAAATAATATTTGGACTTGACGCTATAAGCGCCTCTAAATTCGACACTACCTCCTACTCCAGCTCCTCCACTCCATCCACGTCAACAGTTGCGAAAGGAGAAGAGACTCTCTCCGTCCTACACGAGTTTTTGGCACATCTCCCTATTTCTCTTCTCGAGGCCTCGGCAACTGTATTCCGTAGCGCGTGTGCCACTTCTAAATCAGGACATTGCGCCGCCGGTATTGATGCCTATTTTGCCGCCAAACCTGGAACTCTATGGTTTTTCGATTCAGGAATTCTCTGGGGAGAGAGTAAACCATGCGAGTTCTGGGCTGTTGGTGATCTCGTCCCAAAAGATGGTATTCGCATGATCAGTGCCACGGGGCGCACGTGTTCCGTTATCCTAGGGAGAAAGATATCGCCGTCTGGTGAAGAGCAGAACGACAAAGAGAATGCAGAGGGAGACATTCTCGAGACGGAGTTCTCCATGGTGGACGGTAGAGAGCAAGACCCCATCAATGCGTGGGCGAGACAGCGGAAACACCTATTTGGTAAAGGTTCCGCTCCACCTCCTCCCAAAGCCGCAAGTGGTAAGAAGGCAACAATTGAGGAGGGACCGTCTATTGGCGGTAACACTGCTACCAATGGTCCCGCGTGGGATGACTCAGACTCGGACGATGAGGACTACGAGATTGCATCGTCGGAAGATATTGATAATAGCAGCTCGTCAGATTCAGAAGCGAGCGACGTCGGGAGCGGTAGCCAACCTGATGATGGTTCGGAGGAGGAAGACAACCGTGGAAGTGATGCCAATGACGGCGAAGAGAGTGGCGAGGAGTCCGAGGAAGAGCTTCAAGAAGCACATCATCCTCTCTTGCGACCGGGCGCTATGCTTAGGATGTCTAAAGCGACCATCAATGCAGTCGTAGACATGGTGAATGAGGATTGGATAGAGGGCAGCGAGGAAGAAGACGAGCTCGATGATTCATAGCTAGAACACGACATCAATATGCTTCATTACCAGTGCGATAAGCGGCGGCATTGTGGCAAATCGTGGTTTCGGGTCTTGGGGCTCGACGGTAAATAAGCAACACATCCCATTCATAATTTCATACGTTGGCCAAAGCGACCAGGTATTACTAGTAGCGTACAATAATGGATACAATTGGTCCCCACCATACTACACGCTGATGAACCAACTAAGAAATATTACAAGATGACGAGAGGATAGTCATGAAGAATTGAATGAGACAACAAAATAACACACGGAGCCAAAATGTCGTTTTTCTATGGCTGACCGGTCTGACCGTTTGTGTTCTCAATAGGCATGCAGCAAAGCCAGACCATGAAACGAGCACGCCATCCGGCAACTCTTATAGTGACGTGAGAACTGGCAGTGGCAGTGGGAGGTGGCAGCTGTGATGATGATGGTGTGTTCTGTGTTGCTCCACCGTGTTGCTGGGTGGGATGAGTCTTGGGAGGTCGAGATGAACTAGTAGTAGATTTTTTCTTTCTCGCGTGATAGTTCCTCTGCGCAAAGAGGAGTCAACGATAAAGAAGAACCGTGAAAGAGAAAAAATGCACAGGCTTGCCTGCTGTGTAAGGGACCTCGACCTCTTGCAACTGGATGTCCGATCTGTCTGGTTTGCGCATCATGCCAGAGACTATGTTTCGAGTCCAGCTGAGAGGGTGGGATCTAGGTTGGGTGTCGGACTCAGTTGCCCCATGTGGCTTGAAGCGGCGCAAGAAGGAGGAGAAGCGACTGTTGGCGCGTTGACGGGGTGGTGAGTTACTTGGCCCATTGGATTGGGATAGACGAGTACGCAAACTGCTAACATATTTGTCAAGGCATTCGATCGCGGATAGAAATCGCGTACATTGGCATCTCGCAGTGCATCGTCAAAAAACCCTGCAGGTATTTGACGAGAACCTTTCATTTTTGGAATTGGTCGTGGTGTAGTATCATCAGCCTGAGGGAGTCGTTGTCAGCATCATTGGGAATGAGATGTATCTACGCTTACGATATCTGACAGAAGGCCAGCTTTTTTGACGATAGCGGAAACATCCCATGTGTAATGGCCATCGGTGCAGCTAGTGGCGAAGAACTTTCCATCTGCAGAAAAAGCCGCATTGATCACGTCCTCTTCATGGTAAAGTGGTATTCCGATGGATTGGTTGGTTTCGAGGTTCCATAGTTGTGCTGTCTTGTTGAGTGACGTGCTTGCGAGGATGCGCTCGTTGGGAGATAGTAAAATGTTGTCGGCGAAGTTTTCGTCCAGGTCAATGACAGCTATTTGTGACCAGGTGGCTGTGTTGAATTTCGTGATCTCGATTCCACCAGCAATGAGCGTTTTGCCATTCGAGGTCCATGCTAGGCACGTTGCTCCTCCCTCGAGTGTTTTGAGCAATTCAGTTGTGTCGGCATCCCAGATTTTGAGGTCGTCCCCGCCCGTGGCAATAATCTTGCCATCAGGTGAGTAGCAAACCGCGTGCAAGATATCCCCTGCCTTGATTGTCCAAGGATAGTCTCTTCGTTCTCAGTGACATCCCACACTATGAATGTTCCATCTTGGCATGCACTCAATACTCGCCCTCCGTCTGGACTCCAGCATATAGACTTCACTCCCAATGTTGTATGTCCCGTCCAATTTTTGATGACCTTGCCGGTATTGATGTTCCACAATTTCACTGCACCATCCAAACTCCCATTTGCCATGGTCTTGCCATCCGGCGACAATGTTATAGTCTCCACTCCAATATCTTTTTCTTCCCATTCCTTCCCAACCTGCGCACCTCTCTCCAAGTCCCAGATTCGAAATGACCCATCCCATGAATAGGTGATGATCCGCTGTCCACCGGGTAGGTGTAGGATGTGTTTGGTGCTGGCATCTACTTTGATCTTTCGGTAAGGCTTCATCGACGAATTCTTGCGCTTCGCAAAGGCTTGGTGCTCCGTGAGTTTGGGATCCACTTTATGGGTACGTCATAATTTCAGCTCTTACCATCAAATACCTTATGAATCTATTACTTACTCAGAATCCAGACGTACTTGACTTGTACAATGCCGAAAAAAAAGCTGCAATAGAGTGGGCGTTTCGTTCACCGGAGATTCAAGCCAGGAGGGAGGTCGTTGTCCAAGTACTAGTCTCATACAGGTATGTTTTCCTTGCCTCATGTTCGCTCCACAGCTCCAGCAATTTAAACGCCACGGCATCACGGCCCTAGTACGGTCATACCATCCGCGAACCTGCATTCCTGTGTCTCTCCACTCGCTTAATGCGATTCTATCTATATTTTCTCTCAATATTTTCGTCGAGAGTCTAACTGGACTCCTCTCCCCGATCTTGGTTCTCAATGTCCTACGTGATCTTTTCTTCGTCTCCCTACTAAATCTGGCCTTAACGATTACGATTTTCGTGGGTGAGTCTATTCATCCTCGTCAGTATGTTGTCTGCGCTCATGTCTTTGATACTCGAAGTCGCATTGCCGGTGCACAAACGTCCTTTGACTTTCATCTTGAATATGGCAGAGAAAAGGCTGTCAACAACACCGTCAAGCGCGATATGACAACCCACGTCTTGGCACCTACCTCGCAGATGATCAGCGATTGGGTACAATTTTCCACAAGCGGATTTGGTGAGATGAACACGGCTACCCCGTCGCTGCAATACCAACAATGACGGTGAGATCTGCCCCTGCCATACAAGTCGCGCACAAGTTGGCGAATGTCGAGAGCACGAGCACCACATGACGCGGGTCGACGAGGCTTTCATTTATGACTCGGAGTGGTCTGACTCAGTAGTTCCGGGCTCTGGTCTGTCATATTTAGCTGTATGCGCTGCTCGCGAACGAGGCTATCGATTGGCTCATTGTCGAGCAGACGTATGCACGCCAGCAGTGCTACGCGACATCTCCCAGTGACCGCACATTGCCCCGCCCCTCGTTTCCTGCGAACATTTGTCACATTTTTTGCAAGTCTGTGCAATTCAGCGACATCAATAAAGAGGGTTTAGTTCACATTCACTGTACCGGCTGCGACACGCAGCCATGAACACAAGAACTGACTACTAACTATGTACCGAGTTGCAATTAATATATCATGAAGCGTGCCATGTAGGAATGTCCGAGATGCACCTAATGTTGACCGTCTATGTGTTGAAAAGAGACACATCAATCCAGGGCAAGAACCGAGTCTAGCATTCGGTCCGAGTTATGATGATATCAAAAAATGTGACGGTCCAGTCGCCACCGCGGTAGCGACGGCTGTAGGAAGTCCCTCAGGTGCCATAGTAGTGGCGAGTGGTTGCTGTGATGACGATGCTGTGCCTTGTAATGTTCCAGTGGGTATAACATAAGTATTGGGAGGTCGAGAGTATCCGGAAGCTTCTTTTTTCTTGCGTGACAGTTCCTCTATACAAAAGTCAGTGACAAAAAATAAATGAGGTACAGGCTTGCCCGCTGTGCACGGGACATCGAACTATTGGTGGCTCTCGCAACTGATCTCGTCTGCGTAACATGTCAGACACCAGGTTTCGAGTCCAGATGAGAGGGCGGATCGGGTTGGGTGTCGCGCTTAGTTGCTGTAGGCGGCGGCACAAGAAGGTCGGCAAGTGACCAAGCAAGGCGGTCGACTGCGTGATGTAGAGGACTGACAACGTATTGGTCAAATGCACTGCTTTATAAAAGACAGAGATCGCGTACACCGGCATCAACAGGACATGGTACATTATCAAAAATCCTGGGGGAATTGGTGACTTGGAGTATCGGGGATCTGCAGGGCTTCTCGTGGTCGACGCAGTGTAGCATCAGTCTGGAGTATAATCAAAAGGAATGAATTTGTCAAGATACATTTGGATTAAACACGGGTTTGTTGACATCACTCTGTGATGAACGAAGATCAAGGTCCGAAGAGACCACCTTGGAGGATGAGCGAGCTCGTTGTCAACGTGACGCCATTGAAAAAATGTATCTAAGCTCACAATATCACACAGAATACCAGCTTCTTTAACGATAGCGAAAATATCCCATGTGTATAGGTCGTCGTCGTTGCAGCCAGTGACGAGGAATTTTCCATCTGCAGAAAACGTCGCACATTTCACTATGTCTTCATGGTGAAGTGGTGTTCAGATGAGTTTATTGGTTTCGAGGTTCCATAGTTCCGCTGTCTTGTGCGATGATGTGTTTGCGAGGATGCGCTCATTGGGAGATAGTGAAATGCCAGTGCTGGGTCAAGAACAGTCCATGCATTGTGGCTGTGTCGAATTTCCTTCCCTCCCCCGGCGATAAGCGTTTTTCCATCCGAGGTCCATGCCAGAAATACTCGAAGTACTGCTCACAAACTGCTCGACGACACCAAATGACAGATGTGCTTGATGAGCGTCGCCGTCGACGTCTCTGTATCCGAAATGCGTGCGTGCAAATTCGGATATCATTCATTTTTTGACTGGACACCATAACGAGTCGCCCTCCGTGCCCACAAACCGAAGGTGAGACGAGTTCCACCGGAATCTTGAACCTGGACATGTCACTGGAGGGCAGCATGGTATTACAGGTCGATATTGGCGATGAGAGTGGAATCTCGCCTTTACTGTAACATTGTGTGCAGCATGCGCCAGTACGGAGAGAGTCTGCTGGTTCCCAAGCTGCTGCTCGTATAGGTACTGGCGTCTGCTTGACGTCCCTCTCAGCTCAACCCTGGCAGAAGTCGTGTTCTAACACCCCTTCCTTTGTGTGCAGATAACATATCGTCGTCCCCGCATGCGCTAAAAACTGGATTTACTTCATCATGATGAAGTGCCGTGACTGCCCCACTTACTATTCTCTGCAATACCCTTATCCTTTGTATTGGTGGATGGGCACGCTGCGCTTGGTGGTTTCGCTTTAGATGTCGACACGTACACAAATTGCACCCTCGCTCTCGAGATCCTTTTCTTTTCAGTGTCACTTGGCGCTGTGATTTTGCAGAGGCTTATGACATGCCAGTGCAACAACACAGCGACGAGTAGACTGCTCGATGTTTCGGTGATCATTGCCTGCCACAAAGTGAGCACTGTGGAGAGGCGAGCATTAGTATTTCCACCTTCTCCTGCCTTTTCAGAAACCTCAATGTAGGGAATTCCACATCTGTTTCGTCGGAGCACTCTTGCATGCAGCCACATCTCTGTTCTATTGTTCACGTGCTACGGTGCATTGTCTTGGCTCGGCTTTGCGCTTGTTCCACTACGTTGTAACTATCATTCTTCTACCGGTGCTCAGACTCCATGCTCCCACCTTCCACACTTCGCCACTGCTTGTATCTTTCTGTCTCATATAAAAGCTGCCATGTTTCATCCTCACTTGCTCATCATCTCTCACCACTGAAAGTTTTGATCTCAAAGTCGTCCTCTTCTCATTACATCTTTCCTATCTACTCGAATCATGGAACAAGTGTGCTCGATAACCAACTGCTCTGCAGTCATCGTGATCCAAGAGGTATGCCCCCCTTGTTTTACAGTGGTCTCAATTCACATGTCTTTGCATTCAGGGTCAAGAAGCAGCGATGTTCAACGGCAAGCCCGTTTGCGAAAAGTGCGACCGTTTCTTGCATGTTAGTAGTTTCTCTTTTGCTCTTTGGATATTATGCTGATTGAGGCCTTCATCTGCAGAAGTCCCTCCCGATTAGCACTGGAAAATTAGTGTCTGTGAAGGTTGATACATCACCTTTCCTCTGTCGATATGGTACTGATTTGTACGGCCCCTGCAGAAGCCATACGAAGAACCAGAGGCTTACAAGCAAGAGTCATTCACGACGGACGAGCCCTTCATGACGTAAGTCCTCTTCGACTCTCATCCTCTCTCTCCTCAATACGATTGGGCAGTACCCGGCGCATCTGCCGCCCCCTCAGCGGGGCTACGCGGTCAGGCGCGAACAAGTCCCTGACGGGAAGGGTGGTATGCGGTACAAGTACATCACCCGCTGCGTGGAATCCGAGAAGGAGGAGGAACGCGAGATACCCCACACGCTCATGATGCGTGTCAAAGATTTTGTCCTTTTTACCCGCCGCTGAGAAATAGGAGATGCGATTTTCTCCGAGTGTTTGCACTGACTTTGCTGATCTTTAACGCTTAACCTTTATGGACCCTGTTTTCGTGTCTACTTGTTATGTATGTACACCATCATGTCTAATCAAAGTCCATTAGGTACTGCGAGCTTGCCCGTGTTGTCCAGTGAACCACGCTCTGATCTGCCAGTTTGGTTCACCTGCCATAGACAGAACGTTGCAGAGGAAGATAGGTGAGTGTGAACGGACACGGTATCATTCACCATCGCACCACGCTCTGTCGAGTTGAGTGTAAACAATGTGGATTACCGTGGAAGATGGAGAACAGAAGCAACTGGCTGCCGTCATTTAAGCCCGCACGCATCCGCAACTTATTGCTTGCATATTCTGAGATGGATCCTTGGTGCTAAAACGACGCAACAGAACCAAGGCAGTAGCGTGTATGATTTGTTAACCTGCAGACATCCCACGTACGAAGATGTGAGCATCATCTTAAGGGTGGGGCTAGAAGTATAATCCTTCTGCACTACCATCTAGTTCTCGACGGCCCTCCTGCGTCCGTCGTACCGTATTTCCTACTTCTAAGTTCGATACCTTTCCTTTTGTTGTTTATTACCCTGTATAGGCACTGCAACACGCTTCATGGGACATCACTGTGGGAAGTAAAAACACTGAAGGTCAGTGTATAGAATCCTGAAAGTCAATGTTCAAAATACTGACTTTCAGGGTTTTGTGCATTATGACCGCAGTCATAGTCAGAACAAAAAGTTAAGCTATGCCAGAATTCAGTGTCTAGAGCCCTGAAAGTGACATTTTTCAGTGTCAAAAACACTGACATTAATGGTATTGTTTCGCAAATAAATTCACAAATCAAAAAATACAATTAAGTGGGATTGAACTCACAACCTGCAAAGCACAGGAAACACCACGGAGAATTCCGGCTGACACGCGACCCGTTAAGCCATAAGGCCTTTAGAAATAATGTAAGACGTAGTATATATGTGACTCGCGCGAACTAGAAAAAAAAGACGAAGGCAATACCTTATAGAATAATTTCATCAAGTAATTCAGTGTTTTAAGTACTGACAACACTGGCCAAGTGAACACTGAAAAATCAGTCAGTGTTTTAAGCACTGACGGATGTGAACATTGAAAATAACGGGTTTTTTTTCCAGTGTCTACAACACTGGGATTTGTCATTCAGTGTTTCTCACACTTACTTTCAGGGTATTTACTTACCACAGTGACATGATTAATATTACGCTACTTTCATTGTATTACATCATGTGTATGCGCTATGTAGGATGCTAGGACTCGGGTCTTGTATCGATCCCTGTGAATGAGTGCCGCCTTTAGTTGTGCTCTTACTGTGGTTGGGGTAGTGCAGAAGGATTATACTTCTCGCCCCACCCTACGACGACCTTAAGATGATGCTCACATCTCGTACGTGGGATGTCTGCAGGTTAACAAATCATACAAGCTACTATCTTGGTCTTTGTTGCGTCGATTCAGCGCCAAGGATCCATCTCAGAATATGCAAGCAATAACTTGCAGATGCGTGCGGGGCCCGGCTTAAATGACGGCGGCCAGTTGCTTCTGTTCTCCATCTTCCACGGCAACCCACATTGTTTACACTCAACTCGACAGAGCGTGGTGCGATGGTGAATGATACGCTGTCAGCCAGCCCCATTCATACTCCGGGAGTGCGACACAGAGGGTAGTACGGTAATTCCTACAACTTTAAGTACAGCATAGACGAAAGAGAATAACCTGAAGAACTGGACTAGATCAAAGCAACACGACATAGAACTACACACCAATATGTATGAAAACCATCCGCTGCTCGAGCGGCACTTTCGTCTTCACAGCATTTGTAGCACGGTTGAGTGCCCAGGCCGCCTTCGTACAGTCCATCATATCACCATCCTCCAAACCCTTGACCATCTTCTTGTAGAAAGCTTCGACCACATGTTTCGCGACAGCGTCGTCGACCACCCACAGCGTGCCAATGACGCTCTTGAACCCGGAAAACTGGAGTCCAGCTGCGAGGTGGATGACTTCGTCGGGTGTCTCCTCATCGCCAACAGCGGTATGACACGCCGACAAGAATGCGAACTCAGCGTGAGGAATGTCTTTCTCCATGATATCGAGCAACGTGAGAGGTTTGTCTTTCATGGCGAAACATGAATATAAGGCTGCTCGCGGTCTGCTTCCCATGACAAGCGAGGTGCACCCAGGTGTTGCGTTGCAAGCATCTAGTGCACCTCTCGCGTGGCATCGTCGCCGGAGAGAGTGGTGGGATTGGCCGTCGCGGGGACGAGTTTGCGGACGAGCTCAAGCTCGCTGTCAACAGTCAACAGCGCCTCGCCTTGCCCCGCGCCCGGTGAACTTTGTCCGATTGCAACGAATGACGGAGTCACACGTTTCTTTCATCTGCTAGATCTGATCAGAGCTGAAAGTGTCGGCGTGTAGGAACAGATGTAGACGTCCTCAGGCATAGTTCACGCCGTCCGTCTGCCTTCGTTCGAAAGGGGTGAGCAGCGTGGAGGGGAATGGAAGTGAAGGTTGCAGTTGGACACAGCCAGATTCGAGAGCCGCTCGTTACTCTGAGATCGCGCTGGAGGACGATGACGATGGGGAGCATGATATCATCCCACTGTCCGCAAGAGGACTTGCAATTCCTTCCTCGTCTCCTCTGGTCGCATAAAAGATGCAAGTCGTATCTCCCTCGCAAAGTCACTCTTGAGCTTCTCCAGATGTATGAGAGTGATGCGCGGGAATTGAACGTGGCGGGGCTCTCCTGACGTTGGGACAACGATGGCACTGCACGAGTATTGACTTGCGACGAGGATGATGACTGGGCCGTACGTGCTGCA